>JAJJWM010000627.1:0-19639 GCA_021655865.1 Fusarium guadeloupense
CCACTGCGGAATTCCGCAGTGGAAGTCCACTCGAGATTATAAAAGCCAATAATATGAGAATACTTGGCGCTGTATATGATAATTTATTAATCGTCCTGAATTGGCTTTCGGATATATAAACTCAGAGGTCCGGCTGATTAAATCAATACAAACCTCTTCTGACAATCATCAAATCTTTTCTTTACAACTATACATCTAACTTTTTCAACATGGCAGACGACAAGGTTGACATTGGATATCGCCGCTTTTCCATCACGGGCAAAATTCACAGGGAAGTTTATCCTGCCATCTCGCCCTCTAAGCCATCTCTATCCCAAACTGGTAGAACCGTCCTCATCACAGGAGCTACCCGAGGTATCGGATTTGCAACCGCTCGTGCCTTTGGCATCTCTGGCGCCAAGAGGGTTATCATGATCGGCAGAGATGAATCTCAAGCCAAGGCCGCCGCTGATAAACTCACTCTAGAGTTCAAAGGGGCTGACAGCAGTACCATCTTTGAAGGTCGAAGCTGCCAGATCGCCTCACCCGCTAGCGTTGACGAACTATGGGATGAACTCAATACAGAAGGTATCTCAGTTGACGTGCTGGTCTTGAATGCTGCAATGACTGGCCAGTTTGGCACGTTGGCGGCTCTGGGCTGGGAGGATGTCTGGAAGGCCTATGAGGTCAACGTCCGGTCGTGCCATCAGTTCTGTGATAGGCTGAAGAACCAGGCTTCAGGACAAGGAAACAAAGTAAGTTGGAGTATTACCTGCTAGCTTTGGCTATCTCATCCCCAATTCATCGTGATTGACGTTATCATGTTACTGACAAATTGTGTAGAAGTATATTGTCAATGTTTCCACATCTGCTATCCATGACTTCCCAGCGGCGTCCTACGCTCCCAGCTACTCGTTGACCAAGAACTCGGCTGCCCTTTTATTTCAGCTCCTTGCTAGAGAACAGCCAGCTTCCGATATGCAGATTGTGAGCGTTCATCCTGGCGCGATTCTTACACCAGGAGCTGAGAATCTTGGGGCCAACGAGACAACACTCGATTGGGACGACAGTAAGTTGAAGTGCTAGGCCTCATCTTTACAAGCTAACGATTTGTGCCCGTGTAGTCAGTCTTCCCTCATCAGCCGCAGTATGGGCCGCTTCGGACGAGGCAACCTTTTTACACGGCCGATTTATCTGGTCAGGCTGGGATGTCGAGGAACTTGCTTCTGGTGAACTCAGGAACCGTCTAGAGAGCGATGAAAAGTTTCTTCGAGTGGGAGTACATGGGTTGGAAAGGACAAATGAGTGAATAGTCGTGAAGAAGCAATAAGAGCCCTGTTCCTCTGTTATCCAGATAAGAGGAGCCCTTGTTTTTGGAGCTTTTGGTCTAGCGGTCTTGTTGACAATAGTGTGACATACTTTGAAGACACATAGATGCAATGCACCCTAATATTTTGGAAGCATCCTTTCCTCTCTTAATCCCCATCTCCTCAAAGTCTCTTTGTCTGCTCCCAGCCACTCTTCAAATGCTTCTAAGCCAGTAGAAGTTGCACGAATCAACATGCCTAGTTCCTCAAGATCGTCAGGCCTGGCATCTTCTGTGTCCTGACAGAAAGAAGATACCATGAGCTCAAGCCGAGGAGATTTGGACCAGGTGTGCCTCCATTCAGCTGCTGATTTTGCCTCCCAAAGTGCAGCTTGGGCTGTGAAACCGAGGTTGGCTACTTTTGCGTCTGCAGTATCCCATCCAAGCTTTAGAAACGTGTATACGCCAGTGAGTACTTCAACAAAGAGCACTGTCCTTCGTATGCTTTCTTGCCGCACCCAGTCCATCCAGTCTATCCCGGAATCAAAGGGACGTATATTTTCCCGGAGTTTCGCTGCCCATGACAACAAATTTACTGCGTCACGCTCGGCTTGTGCTTGCTGGGTGATGTCCCTAACGGAGAAAAGCCGAATGCATTGGTAGATTAACAATGCCTGAACTGGCGGGAGTAGGTCAAGTTGAACTGTCGAAGAATGAGCAAGAACACATTCGACGGCATTTATCAAAAGCGCAGCTCGTCTTGATATCTCGCCCTTGACGATATCCACGTTGGCTGGGTTTAGCATCGCATGTAAGGCGCTTGCTGCTAGAGCACCTTGCAGCACAGCTGAAGCTCCGGCTTGTGTATGATGAATAAACGCAGTTTGACCAGTCTGAGCCAAGGCAAGAGCTTGTGCAGCAATACGTCGCCCTCCATATTCTGTGCGAGCTTGGAACCTGCTGCCTGTGGTTATAGGGCCGTCTTCATCATCCACCTGATGAATTGATCGAGATGATTCGTTTCTCGATGGCAATACTGTGAAGTCTAATTCAAAGGCTGACACGATGTCTCTGTTACTGATAAGGTCGCTTATGAGAGCTGACATGGCAGGTGATAGTGGCTGAGGGATCCTGGGTACAGTGTTGATAGACCAAGAGAACTGATTCGTCGTGTCGTTGGCCGTTTCGGCCATCCAAGAAATGTCTTGATGGCCCGAGGTTTGCTCCGAAGTATCATTATTGTCCATAACCGCCCAAGGATATTCGCAGCTGACGCCTCTGGCAAAACATCGTCCACAGAAAGGTAAGCCCAGATCACAGCGTCGTTTGGATCTCACACATGCATTGCATGACTTGCGTCGTGATGAAAGCATTGATAGAAAATCTAGTGGTTGGTCTTTGTCAAGAACTAGACAGTCTTGTCTAAGAATAAAAGACAATTCACGTTCGTGGAGGCATTGCTTATGCATTCACGGATCAATGCTGTGCCGAAAGCCCAATGGGCGGTGGTTTGCTTACAAAAACTTCAAGATAGAGATTAGGAAGTAACAAGATAAATTTAACATTGCTCATGAATAATAAATAATAAATAAAATAAAATAAAACTCGTTATCGTCCAAATCGCTGCTTTATCTTCGTAACCGCAGGTGTCCACCACAATGCCTGTAACCTATCCCTCAAATGATGATTAAACCCATAAGTCACCGCATTCGCAAATCCAATAAATTGCGTCGACGTGTTAAGAGCAGCAATAGTCGTCGGAGAAATCGAGGTCCCCGTTGCTTCCATAAGTCGATTGATGAGTCCTGGCGTCCAGAGGAGAATATACATGAAAGGATATCCGTTGAGCAGCATCATCCTCTTGATCTCAACTTCAACCTCGTGGGTATCTCGCCGTTGGGGGAACTCGCTTGCGTTTGTTTGCAGCACGTTCGTTTGGGCTTGTCTTGGGGCTGGGGGTGCTTCAGCAGACTCATTGTTAGCAACTCCTGCGCATACCAACTCTGGTCCTCTCTTGGATGGCGTCGGTCGATGGCGAATCGATCTTCCGTCCGTTCTGCTGTGACTGGCTTCGCTCTCACCTCTTCGTTCCGGATTCATATCTTCAATTTCATCCATTTTGTCTTCTCTTGTTCTGTTCCACCCACTTTGATGCTCAAACATTGTTGGTGAACTTGGTGCTGTTATCTTTGCTCGTCTGCTCTCGAATACATCAAGCTCGACTTCTTCCTCCTTCATATTTCGAAAGCCCATCTTGGAATTCCTCGACATGAGAGTATTGGATTTGGCAGTTGTGGAAAAGTCGTATGAAGATGACCGTATCGATTTTGATTTTGAGCCAAGGTGTCGTCGTAGGTAAGCCCAAATGTAGATATAGATTAGAATGGTGGCGAAAATGACAAAGAATCGCCAGCCATGTGTCATGCCGTATCGTAAATCAGGTCGAGTTGCTGATATCCAGCACCAGTTTCCACCAACTGGCTTCATCTCGCCCAGAACAGTCGGGATAGTGGCTGTAATGACGGGCAGAGCCCAGACAGCGACGCAGATGAGCACCTTTCTCGTCAACGATGTCCTTGGAATGTACATGAACCGCGTTACTGTCAGTAAAGTAACGACAGCAATGGCCAGTACTGAAAAGTCGGCTGCCTGCACTGAGAGTTGTCCTACAAAGCCGTTCACAATGCATGGAGTTCCGGGTTTCAACGACCCAGCATGAAGAAAAATGACACCAGAAATGGAATTGTTGAGGGTGTTGATAAATTCTAATAACAAATTTCAATGTTAGTAGCTCAAGCAAAAGATAGAAGCCGCATTAATTAATACGTACCGGCCACCATCATATTTAAAACAAGCACATGACGAAAGCTCCGGAGATGTCGACGATATATGGTAAACGAGATGAGGACACAGAGAGTTGCAGCGCAGGATAGTATACTTCCCGCCAAGGTGACGGACGAAATGATTCTATCGACTCTGGCTGCCATGATGGAAGCTTTTCGAGGCTCATCTCACAGCACAGCAGTCATTGCACCGAAGCCAAGGTAGAGAGAAAGGGGAGAGTTTTTAATGATTGTGTTATTTCCACGTTAGACCTGTTGGGTCCTTGTACTCCGTAGTATGAGGGACTGACCAGGGAGTCCTGACCCCGTATTTTTTTCATTACGGGTCTTGACTCGTCTTGGCGTCCCGCTGGTGAGGCATCTAGATCCTGTTCCTGTTACTGTTGTATATAAAAAGTGAGTGTTTATAGAGAAACTCAAGCTGGGTCATCTCTCTAGTCCTTATATGCTTCGTTTACACACTTGTTAAACCTCCTAAACTCACCATCTCGCAACAAGTCAAGAGAACTCGGCGCTATTCTGGATCCAAGTATCCGAACAAGCTCAAAAATAAAGTTTACTCGTGTTACTTTAGCGAGTTTGAGAAGGCGGCCAATGGCAAGGATATTGTTGGTTGACAGTTGTTCCGTCCACACGAAACTAGGGCTGCACGGTGCACCAAGAGACCGTGATCGGATGGTTCGCCGACGATACTAACTCGTTTGGAGGTCGAGATTCAAGGCTGACTCCTGTATCCGTTCGTACTCCGTCCTGTCGGTAATTTTGGTCTCCGCCGCCGTTGAACGTTAATGTCGCCCTACAGGGCAGCGAGGATGTTGGGACGAAGACTATGGAGACGTTGGATAAGGGATATGCTGAGCCTTGACCGCGCGTGGGGGGCTGATCCTGTAATTGTCACAGCGGCTTCGATCGACATGTCCGAGACGAGACGTGATTGGTATCGTGATATATGAGTTGAAATTGTACATGCGGAGTAAACTTTCGGTTGATGACGACTTCTCCTAGCCTACACGCAGATCTGCACTCGTCTACCCATGTTCTCCTAGCCATACAACTCCCGGGCCACTTCGTAGCTGTTAATATAGTCGATAGCCTCCTTTCTCCAGGTATCATCTTCCACCCAGTTACGCGTCGCATTCAGGACCATGTTTTTGGGTTTTACCATGTCGTACTTTGGCCATTTTGGAAGCTTGTTCTTCTGGGATGCGCTAGATTTCTTGGGGTTTGGATCCAGTCTGTTGACAAATCTCACATAGGCCTGTCCGATGGTGTTGGCCAGCTCAGCATGGCTGTCATACTCAGGACTTGGTCCCAGCAGCCCAGAGATATTCTGAAAGCTAAATGCGACATTGTCAAAGTGTCTGACGCCATCCCATTCCGGCCTTTGAGACCACCGCTGATCGAAGCGATAACTAAACACTGTCTCGCGAGACTCTGTGAATAGCTCGGCTAACTTGCGCCGTCCCGATATCATGGTTATATCACCACCAATGGCACAGGCCCGTCGCCCCTGGTAGTTGTTCGCTGGCCTGGTGCAGTTTGTGATGTGGTAGGGTGGCTGATGACAGGGATCGTCAGGATAAAGTTCCATAAGCTTTCGGATAGTTGGAGCGCTCAGGGCATAGTTCCTCCAACGGAAAGCTTCGTAGAAGAGTTCCTGGCTGGTATTGACTTTGCCAATACAGAAACCTTCGTCAGTGTTGGCTCCTATGATCGAAGGTACCGCAATATACTTGTTTTCGCGGATGAGTTGGCTTGGATATCCCGTCAGAAACTGGCCGTCTACTAAGGGGTTCCACGTTAGAGAAGGACGTGCCGCATATAGACTCTTTTCGTCTAATGCGCGGAGACATGCCAGTTGATCTGGTTTATTCCAGCAACCGACGGTTCTTGTAAGATTTTCAAACGCAACGTTGTAATAGCTGAGATCGTGGATCTAGTTGAAGTCAGTTAGCAAGTTGAGCTCAACACAAAATAAAGCTGCGATTCATACCTGAGCGCCTGTAATACCGCCACTCTCAAGAATAGCCCCACGGTACAGGTTGTCGTTCTGCCCATCGTAGCTAAACATATGATAGGAAATGCTCTGTGCTCCAGCACTCTCACCCCACACAACAACTCGGTCAGGATCTCCCCCAAAAGCTTCGATATTCTCTTGGATCCAGCGCAGAGCTAGCCTCTGGTCCAAGAGACCGGCATTGGCGTTTCCTTCTTTTAGGAGGTTGAAGTTTTGCAAGAAACCCCACATTCCGAGGCGATAGTTGAAGCTGACGGCCAAGATGGGCTCATCTATGTCTTGGCTGACTTTGACAATACCAGATAGGTTATATTGAGGATCTGCTGAGCTTCCGGCGTATAGACCGCCACCATATACCCAGACTCTGTTCTTGTTAGCCTCTGTCGTAAGCCTTATTGGTATAGTGAACATAACGTACAGTACTGGAAGTAGCTTCTTCGGCTTCCCTGCTGGCCGGATGACGTTCAAGGTCAAACAGTCTTCAGACATTGTCCAATTCTGCGTATACTGCATGCAGCTGAAGCCATAGTCGGTGGCTGTACGTTCCTCGTCAAATGAATTGTTTAGACTCTTCGGCCATTTGAATCTGAGGTCTCCAAGTGGAGGTTGAGCATAAGGCATCCCCAAGAAAGCATCTTGGTCCCAGCTGGGTAGATTCTTTCCAACGTAGGTTCCATTTAATGTCTGGGCTTTAGGCGTTGCAGCGCTGATTGCTTGCACAAAGACGCTCAAAAACAAAGTGTATGTTACTGAAACCATATTGAGGTATATCATTGCGAAATGCTTGGAACACAACACTGAAGCCTTCGTTCCAAGCATCAGTGCCAAGATTCGAGGAGTATACACAATTTATATACCATCCTATTACTCGTTTTACCTCGGGCTACCTACACGAACTGGACTTGATCAACGCATTTGCTATCTACAAGGGCAACGATATTTCCACCAACGATAAACCATAAAACACCGATACAACTACGTGGTATCGGACTTTGTACAGGGTCTGAGACGAGCTACAGTCGTCCCCCGCGTTCCTAGTCACGGGAGATGTCGATCTGGGGTAGTTGAGTTGTGGGGTGCGGAGGGTGGTCTCTAATGGGAAAAGAGTTTGGGGTCCTTGTCAGTTGGAATTGGGGGGTGAAAGCTTTGAATCTATTTACTCACATCCGTTATAACTATCCGCCGACTGTTTTAACGACGATAATTTTCTGCGTAGGTACTAGCAAAGACATGAAATTAGTTGTAATTGCTCATCCATTTACTATACCTGAAGTACTCATTGCCAGAAAGTCAAGCCTCGCTCATACCTGTGACCACGTCTTTAGGCAAATTAGCTCCCTTGAAGATGCATAGTATAACCCTTGCACACTCTATCATTTGGCTCCGGCATATTCTTTTGCCACCAATTAAAGCAAAGTACTATCAACTCTTTACCGTAATACAGCAAATCCAGACATTGCAGTTATCTTTCCGAGCGTCTACTCCCCCAAGTTCGAGCCAACTGGACGTAGCTTGAAGCTAAATGTTACATGGCCTGTTATAACGCCCATTGTGTTTCTCCTCTTAAGGTGGTGAAAGGCTTCGAGTTTCGTTCGTTGTTCCGCGGTCCCGATTTGCAACTGCTCAAGAACCTCTGCCACAGCAGCATAAAGAATTTCAATACTACCATCCTCGATCTTGACAGCGATGCCAATTGCACCTTTTACCCCAAGACGTCGAGTATCTTCACACTCACGAATCCCTATCCCGTAACATGCATCGGCGCCAATCTTGCCGTTCAACTGTCCTTGATAGCTTTTCATGAGCACGGTACAGAATCTTCCTGTTCCTCCGACAAGCTCAGGGTATTGCGTCATGGCGTTGAAGACACGCGCGAGGTTGCGCGTTCGCTCTGTAGTCGATGATGGAGTGTTTTCGGCAGCGTCTTCTGCTGTTGCAAAAGTTGCATAGATATGTGCCATATAGAAGAGTGGGAATGCTGGTGCAGGAAGATTGCATCCATCAACACCCCATTCCACTTGTTTCGGGTCATGAGATAATTCTTCGACAACTCTCTTAACACGGAGTTGCATAGGATGGTCCGGCCGATGATAGTCGAGAATATCAGCACCCAACGCCTGAGCACCCGCCATCATAGCAACATGTTTGCCGGAGCAGTTGTTGTAGATACCAGTTGGTTCAAAACCAGCCTTGATCCACGCTCGATTCACCTCTTCAGATACGGCAGGATGACCACCACATCGAAGATCCTCTTCCTTTGCGTTGATCTTGTCGAGCATGCCTCTGGCGCGCGAGATGTGAAAGTCTTCACTACTATGGGATGCACACATGAGAGCCAAATCGGCTTCATCGAACCCAAATTCCTCAACGGCACCTGTTTCAATAACGGCTAGAGCTTGTGCGGATTTGGCTGCTGATCGAGCGAGTGTAACTCGAGAAGGGTTGCCAACGGCATAGAGAATGTTGCCCTCTGAGTCTGTGACAGCGACATGTACGCTGTGAGTATTCTCAACGATGCCCCCTCTATCGGTGACAACACAGTGTCGGTCAAATTGAGTAGTTTGAGTCATCTTGAAAAAGGTTCGTAGTGTAATTTTGTATCCGTAGGCTGCAGTACTTTGAAAACAAGCTTCTTGAACCTTTTACTCCAGGAGATACAGAGTGAATTCCTTTCTTAAGATATTTTTCCAGAACCAGAACACTTTATGTATGACACCCATGTACAGTGCTTACTCTGTGTGAGTCACCATCGCACATGCTGACAAACAAAAGAAGAGTTTATTGGAAAATTTACATAAACTGACTTTGTTGTTGAAGCCGGTCGTTATACAGTCTTTTAAGCTTCCCTAATTGCCTAGGTGCATTTAATTTCCTAGGCTATAGACATGAGTCGCAACAGTACCATGTGTTGGATAGACTTGTTATAGTGAATAAGGAGAATGGAATCATACCACGTTGACGAGATTATAAGTGCTGAAGTTGGAAAACACTGGACGACGGCTCTCGCCTAACTCATGGTAGCAGATTCGTCTTGGGTATCACAATGTTTTGAAGGTTGAGAGTTTGAGAGGCGCAAGACAGGGCACTTCAACTTAAATCGAATCCTGTTTTTCTCTCCATCATCTATAGAAAGTATACATATTAATCCCATCAGAGTATGGAAATTTTTCATTTATCTAGACGCTTCTCAAATACAAGTGATGTTAATCCAAATGCGCCTCAAGAAGAATTTCTTATGGGAGAAGCTCCCCGCGGAGATTCGCATTAAGATCCTACGCGCATTCACTGCTAATTACCCGACCGGATACTTTGCAAAGACTCGAGATCGATATGTCAAGCTGGCCAACTTTGCCACCGTGTCCCGCGAATGGCAGCACTTTATCGAAAAGATCACGTTCCGCAATCTTGTTCTCGAGAACTGCGAGCTGGACTACTTCAGAAGTACAGCCAATGGGCAGAATCTTTCGAGACTTCTCGGTTTGTCGAGAGGCGAAGATTGAAGATGAAATTGCCCAGTATGTTTCTTTCAAATTGCATAAGGATCGTATGCCCTAGCTAACACGGAACAAGAAAAAAATTCGGTTTTCACGCGCAATGTCTTTCAACTGCTGTATATCCTATCCCTTGGTATGGGCTTAGAGGATGGGGCGCTTGCGCCGGATAATAAGCTGTGTTGAGAAGAGGAGGGTGCGAGAAACGCGGCCTCTATCATTTGACCTCAACAGCAAATTCCCTTTGATCAATCTTGTCAGAGAATTTGTGGTACGGCGGCAATCTCACCGGAACATTTCGATCAAGGCTTCCGAAATATCGAAATCTTTCGTCTGGAACAGTGGAGAGATGTTGGGAAGGCCATGCAATCATCAAGTCGAAAAGTTACAGTAGCCCATTCTGTCTGAGAGATGGTTACTAACACTCTTATAGACGTGCGCAATCACCTTCTATTGAGTCTGCCGTCTCTCCTAGAGCGCTTTTACTTCTTTGAAGATAGGCATCTCGACTTGTGTTCATCAGCCATCAGAGACAATGTTTTCTTATGTAAAACCAAGATCGCTCAGGCAACTTGCCAGTTGACAGAGCTGTCTCTAAACTCAGAAGCCCACAGCCTGGCAGGAGGTTGCAGATACCCAAGGGCATTATCAAAACGACGTTGTCATTGATGAACCACTCAGAAGAGTGAGCTTGGGAGACATGTGGAAATCAAGAGGCCGATGTGTCTATGAGCATTTGAGGCTCAAGAGACTTTTGGTTGATCCTCGGTCACTATACCAGATGAGGCTTGAACTGAAACATAGGCGATGTTGGTAGAAGATCAAGATACGAGGTCCTCACGTGATTAGCGCGCGGATGGAAATGTTCAGGCAATACTCATGTAACTAGACATGTTGGACTAAAGTAACGATATATCGTGTTGTTAAACGCTATATTTTGAGTTATTATATCAATATTGACCTGACATAGAGCCCTGTCTGCATTGTTGTCGTTATCATAGTACGTACCAGCCATCATCATTTATCTACGTCATCCTCCGGACAGGGGTGCGTGTTCTGGGCCTGCTGGGGTCGAGAACCGGTTTCTCAAGCCGTTGATTCATGGCACAAGTCGTTTTTATGACGATTTGTGCGTCAGCTTTTACAATCTCGATCCTGTTTGAAGACCAAAAAAAGGAGAAAGCAGGACCTTTATAACAATCTGTTTTACTCTAATAGACTCTGGTGGAGTTTCTCTATCTTTCACTCACTCTCATCCTTCGCTTCACTTCAATACCATTAACACGCCTTTTTATTAATCTTCTACCCGCAGTCATGTCGTCATCATCACAGGTACATACACATTTTCTATCCGTCACTCAGCCCCAAAACTGACAGACACAAAGGAGCAGAGGAGCGACCTTGAGGAGGAGAACCAGCTCAGCGCAGAGCAGGAAAAGCCCGCGCGCAAAACAAAGACCAAGAAGCAAAAGTCTGAGCGACGCAAGCGACGCGCCCGCTTCGATGACTACGATGACGCCCAGGACAACAACCAGATGGCTCAGAGCAACTACAATATGCAGCAGCAGCAGATGCAGCAGCAACAGCAGCAACAACAACAGATGCAACAACAGCAGCAACAAGGAGGCGGCGGCGGTAAAAGTGACGCCCTCAGTCTGCATCTCGAATTGAACCTCGAGATTGAGATCCAGCTCAAGGCGAGGATCCACGGTGACTTGACACTTTGCTTGCTGTAAGTTTGGCTATGTCTTTTGACGTTGAACCATCACTAACTGTACCCCAGTAACTAAGCACAGATACACGAGCTTAATGTATTCACCAGACTGCTCTTGGTGCATGACACATGACTTGAATTGGTGGGATCATTTCATACGGCGTTGGGTTCACGGTTTATGTCTCCTAGTATATCTCTACAGTATTCCTTAGCATCAGTGGTGCTTAACAAATATTCTTCAACCTCATCTTTATCATGTGGATTTCTACTATTCAATTGCAACCTAGTTTAGATATCACCAGCCAATTGTCTAGAATGAAATATGTGAAATAAAAAAGAAATGGTTAGACTAAACTCACCAATCATCAACCACAACATGCTCTTCACGGGACATCTCCTTCGAAAGCGCACCACATCTTGCGCTAGTCGTGAATAGAACCTTGAAGCTAGTCCTCCGCAGACACTGAAAAAACCCACAAAGTAGTTTCTCTGTATCTCGGGCATCAAGCCAATGAAGCCCATCGATCACGCATAACATGCCCTGCGCCACCATATCAGTAGCTATTGCCAGAGCAGACAAGGCCTGGTCACATGTCCGCGCCGTTCCATCCAACCTAGAGATCTCGTGTTGTAGTCTTATCAACATCTCCTTTCTCGCTGCATCCGTATACTGAAATTCATGTACCTCGGTCAGGAGCTGCCGCAAAAGTGCATATATAAGGGCCACCACCCCTTGAGCCTCCCTCGAACAACCTCGAGGTTTCTTGCGGCTTACGTTGCAAAAGTAGGATATCAGAGGCATCGGTTTCCCATCACTCAGCTTTATCTCAGCACTCATCCCGATGAACTTGGCTGACAGCATAGTCATGGGATTATCTTGATCCTCTGACATTGTGGTAGGCCCCTGGAGCCATAGCAACGAAGCTTCAACATCGTCTTCGAGCCATTCAACTAGACGTTGTACCATCTGAGGTGTAGCCAAATCTAAACGAAACCCTTCTGGGGAGAGTTTGAAGCTCATGTTATCATAGAACTTGTCTAGAGTTTCGATGGCTTGATTCAGATCGTTCTCATTTGCAGTTGGTCTTTCTTCTGTAACTGTTGAATAGTCAACACCTCGCTATATAATGAAGATGATGTGAATAATACTTACCATCTTCGATCGAAAACACCGAAGATGCTGTGGACTGCCATGATCGCCTGCGTCCCTGAGCCTCTATCAGCAACCGTCGATCTTTGGTCCAGTCTTGAGCGTGGGGTATCAGAAGATGCTGCCGGACCGAATCAGCCAGCTCTTGGTACGGCTTTCAAATTTCCAGCTGCGAATCCTTCAAGACCTCGATAGTCAGCGCCATCCGAGCATTCTCTTCTCTCAGATGCAGCATGTTGCTGTTAATTCCCTCGACACGGTGGCGTGTCATTCTCGCATCAGCCAGACCATTTTGCGTAGCAAGAAGTCGAATACGTTCAAACTTTGCTTTCACCCCAGAGATGTCACTTCGGAAGAGCTCGGCCAGATTCTCGTTAAAAGCATCGGCAGCTCTCTTGCGTCTTGCTCTCATTATCCACTCCATGGAATTATTCAGAAACTTGAAAATACCCGTGTATAGATCAACAACCCTGCCTGTCATCTCATCGTTGGGAAACAGAAATAGATCACGTTCAGAATCCTGTATGAGATCTGTCATTTCTTCAAGGGCTTCTGACAGGCTTTCAATAACGCTTTCATTATTGACACTTGCCTTCAACGAAAATGGGACGGTGGGATTGAGCTCAGCGAGCACGGCCGTCTAATAGAATTCCCTGAGGATTATGGCGGACAGACTCTTGATGATATGGATTATGACGATGATGTCAAGCAGCGTATTCGCTATGGGGAAGTCTACTGGAAGTTGTTGTAAAAGCAATGCCAATGGTATAACGGCAGAACAGTAGACTTTCCCTACAACCATGTTAGTTTCCGGTCGATGCTGTTTATGGATTACTAAATTTACTCTCTATAGATCGAAACCAACGTTATGGTAGATGTCGAAGCCTACTGCGTGGGCAGGTATGCGCCAGATCTCATGGGCACTGATGATCTGAGACTTGGGCTATCAGATTGCACATGCCAAGTTTGCCTAACCAGGCGTGCTACAGGTGGCGAGGCTTCTGGGGTCACGTACATCTCTTATAATCGAATCCGCCCCAAAGCTGGCGCCAAATTAAGTTGGCATAAGATGCTTCTCTGTCCCTCAACCATTCCTGCATTTGTCTTTCGTACCAGGATATGGGGTGAGTTACCGTTGCTTGGTATGATTAACGCAGTTCACTTACCGGGTACCAGAAAAGCTTCATATCGAATCGTTTAGTGAGCCCAAATTCAACAGCCAGATGATCGAGAGTCTTGTCATGGAGCCCATTCAGCTGAAGCGGCTCAAGGCCCTAGTTCAAAGCTTCTCCCGCATTGACAAGGACGGCAACCAGCTCACTAACCCACCTTGGAGTGCTGATTTCGTCAAAGGCAAAGTCCAGGGCCTGATATTTCTCGTAAGTGCAACCTCGTGAGAGGCGATGAAGCCCCTTTTGTTAACAACCAAACAATAGCTTCACGGGAGACCTGGAGTAGGCAAGACCTGTACTGTTGGTAAGTTCTACAGTAAGCTCAGCAACACCTAGACTGATTCATTGCGATAGAGTCAATCGCAGAGTTTATGCAAAGACCATTGATGGTGCTGACCAGTAGCGATATTGGCACCGAACCCGTTGAAGTAGAGGAAAATCTCACCAGAGAGTTCAAGAAGGCCAAGAGCTGGGGGGCCGTGCTTCTCATAGACGAGGCAGACGTTTTCATGGAACAGCGATCAACAAGAGACCTTGTACGGAACAGCTTAGTAGCAGGCAAGTCTTTATTCCCCTATAATCATGTGAATCTGTACCAAATCTTTTGACACTTATATCAGGATTCCTCCGCGCCCTTGAGTTCTACGATGGCATTCTGTTCCTGACCACTAATCGAGTGGGCACTTTTGGCGATGCCTTCATCTCTCGTATCCACATCCAGCTGTACTACCCTGACTTTACAGATGAGCAGCGTCAGCAAATCTGGCAAACGTTTGTCGACAAGCTGAAGCGTGATTGCGGAAGCTACATGAAGCTTGACACCAATGCCAAGCGCTACCTCAAGTCTCCAGAGGTTCGTGCGATGAAATGGAATGGCCGTTATATTCGCAATGGTACGTTTTGCCCCAGTCTGGTCTCAACAGCCATTTCATTATGCTCAGGAGCCTAAAAGCATTTCAAACGGCGGTCTCTCTAGCCGAGTACGACGCGGAAAAGGACGAGGATGGAAAGATTTTGGTGAATGAAGAGCATTTTCAGGCTGTGATGGAGCTCTCTCAGGACTTTAGGAATTACCTTGCTCAGCTGCACAAGATGGACGAGGCTCGGCGGGCAGCCTTCAAGCATGAACGGTATGACGGATAATATAGCTAATATAGGAACCCGGCAGGAGTTGAGACCTGAGTGTAGGTAGATATCTGGTCATGCTTGAATTATACGCCCTACTTACGTTTCCTTGCCTATGAAGCGCCGTAGTAACGGAAATAGAGATCTCGTTCAGCTCCTTCGGCTCCGAAGCAAAACATATGCAGGTATGAGCGGCTCCGCGTTCGCCAACTGACCGAGTTGATAATTGGTTCGACCTTCCAAGACCAAATTATTAATTTAATAAGTAACCCATGTCTTGTATTGGTTCTTAATATCAGACACTGAGCCCTGAGTTTCCACCTGGCCCCATTCATCCTCACGGCGTGATTCTCTCGGCAAATGCTGAGTTGCTTTTTCAAAACGGGACTTATCGGGTTAAAGAGCCAATGTCTCACTCTCTTTTCTTCCTTCATGTTGCGCATAACCTAGACTACGCTAGAATAAACCGACAGTGGCAATTACATAAAGCGCCCTGCAGTACAACATCAAGCCCCATTTCCCCAGATCCTAGTCCCTGCTCCTCGTCATCTTCCCCTCGGTCAGGTCCGGGGAAGAAATCTCGATGCTTGACAGCGATAGCCAATGCTATCTTGCCCAGATTCAGGGTTACATGATCTACCTTGGCTGAACGGTGGACTTCAGTAGGACTATGGAGACAAAGTGGCAGATGGGTCGTAGTGCATCCTTATAGAACAATCCAGACTAATAACAGAACACGATATTCATGGCCAATCCTATCCTACGGCATCCGATTGGGCCGGATTTTCCTACTATGCTGTATGATCCAATCGGTATTTCCTATCTGCCACTTCGTCTCTAGAGGGATGTTCAATCACGGCCAGTCTTCAGTAGGAATATGGGATAGAATACTATGGACTTCTCCAATACCTGAAGTTCAAGAACAGTCGTCCATTTAGCCGATGTGTGAGACATTCGGCGGGTAACGTCGCGTGAGCCTCAACCTGAGACATATCAACGTAAAATCGAAAGATTCTGAGATTGCGCCCAGAATTTTCAACGTCAAAGAAGCAATTACACAATATCAAAATTCCTCGGTTAGACATGACCCTGGCCCTCGTAAAGGTGAAAATTCCCTCACTGTTCTCTACCAATTCAATGATCTGCCAAAGCAGCGAGGCGTTCGACAGCAGTAAACATCTGCAGCTACTCCTGCAATATCCTGACTCAAGCCCTTGCTTGTCTCGAATGAGATACTTTTTTTTTAATAGCGGCTGTGGTGGGATGCTATCGACAGGGTGTCAGATTGTATACATGATTGACGCTAGACAACTCATCACTTATACAGGAATTCAATACATTGAGTGGCTGGAAGTAATACATATACACAATATGTATTTCTTAGTATAGCTAAAGTACAGTATTCCGGGTAGTGACTGATACGTCCTTGTTTTCCTGCAACCCCTATAATGCCAATGAATCGATAAATGTTGCATTAATACACTTGAAAGAACGTCTATCTCTAGACAGAGATGTCATCCTCTACGGTAGGTTTTCTATACGACCCCGACTCAGATCCATTAGATACACTGGCAGTATCATCCTTGAACTTGTCCCAGACCGAACTGGCTGCCGTGGCAGAGCCGCTACTATTAGCATGCTCTGCCAGTTTTCTGGCTGCAGAGAAGAGGGAGAAGTCTTTTGTAATGCTCGTGGCGACGCTTTGGCCGTCGTGAGATTCAGTTTTTGCATTCTCGGTGTAGTTATCAAGGTCAAGACGGCGCAGGGCATCAGCAATGCGTTGCCGCTTTGCCTCCTCCGACTCCGGATCGGCAGGGGCAGCATCTTTTTGCTCCGGCTTACGAACAGGCGATGGTGGTTCAGCGCCAGGGTGACGACCGGTCGCTATGAATTGGGCCCTCTCAGCCTCTTCTCTTGCGGTCTGTTCTTTGTGCTGCTTCATTTTCTCATCCACAGTCTTGGGCTCATCAGGGTCAGGCACTGGCTTAGGTTCCTTCTTCTCACGTCGAGTGAGCTCAACCTCGAGAACACGAGTTCCCATAGCGACCTTTGACCTGAGACCGTCGTCGTCACGATCATAGTAGAGGGCCCAGATGCCGGGGAGCTCCTCGACGGCGCAGAAGCCCTCCCAGGCTTCGCACGTCATGCGACGGTCTTGCTTGGTGCAGTCAAAGGGGCCGGTGATGTGGCCTTCCGTATCAGCTCGGACGCCATACTTGACTTCATAGGTGTTCTTGTCGATGTAGATCCAGTTCAGAAATGGAGGATCGTCGCTGATGGTGGTGACAAGTCCTTCGTATTCTGTGTCAGGAAAGGGCAAAAAATACCCCGAGAAGGCATAACCTTTGCTGACGTTGTTCTTTGGGTCGTGGTTATAGAGTGGGTGTTCATTGGCGATATAGAGCTATGGACCAAGTCAATCATCTTGTTGTTAAATTCAAAAGGACATCAAACTTGTCTTGTGGCCTACCTTTGAATCTTTCAATACTACCAACTTGTTGTTGATATCTCGGCTTCGAATAGAAGGCTTCACGCAAGAGACAACCAAATTGCAGCGTCGACCACGATGCTCTTCACGCTTGGTCTTTGCCTGGCTCTGGCGAATAGCCTCTTGGGTGCCGAGCATGGCAGGGCAGACAGTGAGAGCGAGAAGCATGGGAATCGACATGATGACTTGTTGCGGGTCGTCTTTCTGCACTGCCTCCTTGAGTTTGTCTACTTCTTCGAGGAGTTTCTGCTTGCAGAGACGGCCAAAGAGTTGCTGGAGAGTGCTTTGCGTTGAGTTGTCTTGGGGCTGGGTTGTGGAGGTATTGGGAGACGTTGAGGACGAGAAGGAGAATGATGGAGATGGCATTGAATGTCGCCACGCAAGGATCAGCTACGATTGACGACAGGAGGAAATATTGAGAGAATGGGTTGTATGTTGGATGCAAGACAAGCAAGCACAATACAATTGGAAGAGGGAGAGTATTCTTCCGGGATACTATAGGCAATCTCGGACGAGATTATACAAAGTGACACACTATATACCGCATATGAATATATTGTATACTCGTTACTGGCAACAAGTAGGGGAGCTCATGAACCAATGGCCACATAAGCACGCCACAGACGCCTCTCAAGTTAAGAGACTCACCAAGCTACCAGACCGGTTAAGCAGGGCATGCATGTATAAACTGGAGATTCCAGGATCAGCCTTGTAATACAGACTGCCGGTGATTCCCGATAGAATCATGCCATCCTTAGATCCGAGCCGAGAAATGCCATATGCATAAAGCACAGAGTGTCCACTGCTGTGCGACTAACACACAGAAAAAGAAAACAAGGTTGACCCTGATCCCTGTCCCCAAATTCTTCCCCAGCACAGGAAAGAAAAGAGTGGATTCCTTTCTCTGAATCAATATTGGATGGATGGCTTCATCAACGCTTCAGTATGCGAAACACGACTCCATCATGGATTACCCCTAACTTCCCGCAAGCCACTTGGATCAGGCTGATCAAGATCAATGGCGCTACTGTATCTACGTAGATCCCGTAGTTGAAAGGCGTAGAAAGTACCCTTGTCATTAATCCTCAGACTCTGCCACCCTCTTGAAACAGCTCTGGAATTGAGACTGGGGAAGATGCCATTGAAAGGCTAAACGCGGGTATTATTGCCTCGTTAACAATCAGAATACCCCGTTCTTGGCTGAATCACTTTGGTCAGCCTTCTCATCGGAGCTCCGGATCGGAGATGATGCCGGGAGGGCCCGTCTCTACCTTGTTCCTCAGCTCTAGCTCCCGCTTTTGAATTTGAATTTGTCTCCCCCAGGCATGTCAATATCGGATCATATCATGGATACATGTCACTCTATAGCACCTCATTCTTTCCACAAGCGCCATCTGTAACCAGCTTCGTGTTTCTTGTAACTGTGGCCGTGGTGCTTGACTACATGAGCCCATTTAATATGCTGTCGAGACACTAAATCTGTATAATGAAACTCAAGCCGGGACTTGTATGCAACATATGCTTACGTGCTTTATAACCCTGGTCAGTAGCTGCCCTAGCTGAAGTCCCTTGCGGCCCGGCATCTTGATCCTTGAAGAGTAGGAACAAAAGCCCATTGCCGACCGGAGCCTTGTCGACGGCTGACCAGCCAGGCCCCTCTTCTCCATTCGCAGCTGCGGCTGAGGCTTCGCTGTGAAATCTTTGTCCAGGGACATGGGTACCTTGGGCGCATCACATCGTGGAGCATCGGTCTAGATGAGGAGACCTCAACAGACAACCCAAACTCAAACCTAGAACCTAGGTGGCGTACCTCAGTGTGAGACAGCATGAGGCGGACAGCTCATCAAGATCGTAAGGTTGGCGATGCCGGTTCAGGGCCGTCCCGGTGCGGGCTTGGCCGGCCGATGTGCGTCTCCCTCTCTCTCTTTCGGCAGGAGAGGGCGTCGGGATGTCTCGCGGTTTTGACAGTACAGACACAGATACCATGAGTCGAACAAAACCCAAATTCGACTCTTCTTCAGACCCTGAGCCAGATCTTCTATATAAGATGGCCTCTCCATCGCCTTCAGCTCATCCCCTCTCCTCATCACTCACCATCACAACCATTCAACAGTCATCTACTTGAGCCCCAGCTCCGACCATCACTACAATCACTTAACCACCTCTGACAATCTCTGTCCAAGACTCGATCCAGCACAATGTCTGCCCCTACTTCGTAAGCATCCCCCAACTATCCTCATCCACATCCTCTATCCTATCTGGCAATGGCTTCAGAGTCTCAGCAGTAACAGAGTCCTGGCACTGACTACCTTAGCACCACTTCTCCCCCTCCCACCACTGACTCTCCCCTTGCC
>JAJJWM010000628.1:0-11617 GCA_021655865.1 Fusarium guadeloupense
GGGGGAGGCAGCTCAGAAAGGGGAGGGGGTTCTGGTGTCGAATTGGTGCTGTCAGCCTCAACAAACGATGTAAGTCTCTCCCTCACACGCCGCGCGCCATCAGCGAGGTGACGCGCAAAATCATCTGTTTCTTCTTTATCCTCGGAATCATGACCAAACTTTGAATCTCTGGTGGGTTGCGGTTCAGGGAAAACCGGGGCTTCAATCAAGCCAGAGGATCTCGTCGGACTAGTCACACTACCATCCATCGACATGGCGAGGTTCTTCTCAATCAAGTCCCAGGCATTGGAATCAGCAGTCTTCGAATCATAAGCCTGTACATCGGGGCGTTCAGGCGGGAAACGTGAGGCCAGATCAACATCACTTGGCGCCCCCCCATAAATCGATGACGCGCCACTATCATGTCGCAAATGTTGCCTTACCATGCCACTCAGCCCTCCAGACGTGGGCCCTAGTGTGGGTGAATCTGTAGGGCTCTCATCCTTGGAGCTCGTCACCTCTTCGGACTTCTCACTAATCGCCAAGGGGTTTGGGATCGCAGAGTTTCTGAGGGCCGGGTGCTCATTATCGGCTGGCCTCTCCACGGTAAGTTGAGGGGCGGCCAGCGGAGCAACGCCAGGATGGGACGGCTTGTTGAGAGTAAGTTGGTCATCATCGCCGTCATTAAAGAAGGTTGAAGGCTGAGTTTCTTCTTGAACAGTAGGTTCGGTTTTGAATGCACCAGAATCCTGCTTCTCTAGATTCGGGCGATGAGCGGAAGAAGACCGAGAGCGAGGACCTGACACAGATGCATTGGACTCAGCACGGAATCGGTTGGTGGGAGTTTCGCGACCTCGCTGCATTTGCATATGCCGTTGAGCGAATTTCGTCTCATCGTATTGACTACTAGTCCGGCCGATGATTTTGCTTCGGTCGAGAGGCTGAGCTTCCCCAGTTTCACTAATAGGAGGGCTCAGAGGAGGTGTAGCACCAAAAGCCTTCTGTTCCATGCTGGGAAATATATTCATAGAGTCTACGGGACTCATCTGAGAAGAGGAAGGAGGACTGAATGATCGCAGATTAGGAGCACTCGCCTTGGCCAAGACTGAGCGGGTAACGAACCGATCACCAAATGTAGCACTGGCCGGAGATGGAACAATCGGTGTTGGGTCTGGCGTTCTGCTACCAAGGGATCGCTTCGATAGTGTGTCAATCCTGGAAAGGGCTGAAGATTGCTGCTCTTGAAGGTCTTGGTTCAAGCTTTGTTCATATAGTCGACGTGTCCTGGTCACGGTTCGCTCCACTGGAGGTGTCGGGCTGACGGTCCGCGATGTGCGTACGAACGAGTCTCCATCCTTGGCTGAAGAGGACGGTTGTGAGGAGTTGATAGAAGTAGCGGCTGTCGAGTTCCGAGCTGCCGACGGACCGGATGATGTAGTCGAATTGGTCTCCCTTTTCCGGTTGTAGTCGGCCTGTGCAGGGGATTCTGGCCGTGTGTTTTCGGACTCAATTGAGTCGCTTTGCTGCAAGTCTTCAAAAGACTGTCTATCCTTTTCAGATTGTCGCCACTTTTGGAACGCTGACTGGGAGACATCATCATCGTAGAGTACGCGGCCAGTCAAAGCCCCTGTCTTGCCGCCTCCTGAACCAATCTTGTAGACCTTTTGTCGACCTCCAAACAAGTTGTTGCCTTCGATAGGCTTCGAACGACCCATGATGCTCCCATTTGTTGAAGCAGCATCATCCGTAGACTGCATGGATGAGCGAGCAAAAGGAGCTCGAATGGAGTCAACCTCGGCAATATCCCCCAGGTCAGGACCGAAGCCAAAGTCCATCATTCTTGACTGCCTCTTGGGGAAAAGAACACTATCGTCGCTGGCCTTTCCAACCTTTGTGCTGGGGTCATCTTGCTCCCGCAGCATGGAAAATCGAGCTGAGAGGTTAGTCATGAGAAGACTTGTTCGAAAATCATCGGTTGATGGAAGGACTGTTGCAAGATCAATCTCCTGTTTGGGTTCCTCCTCGGCCGCCTTCTTCTTGCCGAACATTCTGAAGGGACTCGAGGACTCAGATTCGGCCGAAGGTCGAGGAGCCTCGAGCTCATCCTTGCCCTTCTTTTTACCTCGGAATCGATTCATTCTGGGAAGTGATGCCGGAATGTAGCGAGATGTTGTTCGTCCTGGGTGGGAAGATAACGACGTCGAGAGGTATTTCACAGAAGCGTTTAATTCATCACAAACGATGGTGTTGATGAGGTCGAATGAGACTGGCAACGGTACCAATCCTGCTTCGAACACTATGTTGATTAGCTTTGCTATTGTGACCAGCGTGAAAGGTTGACTAGCAGAAGGAGACTGTTTTGGACTCTTGAAAGCAGAGGAAGCCCAAACGTAAAAGACCAATGTATTGTTTACGGAATGGATCAAGAGGGGGTGTAAAGAAGGATGTACTCGTACCTGCTCGGATTTTGATGCTGACGAAGACTGTTCAGGTAAAAATCTAGAGCTCAAAAACTCAGTTTATTTCAAAGGTCGAATGTTGCCAAGGGTCAAGTGAACTCGGTAGTAGCACGGGGCACGCGAGGCCGGAGTTACTCGTACTCGAATTATTCGTACCGCGGTGTGTCGTCGCTCAACAAAGTCGCAAATATGATGGTCGTGCGATCTGAAGTTTGCTGCAGGCCGAGGACGGGTGCTAACAGGCTTGGGATTGTTGTGGGAGGGAAGAGGAGAAAGCAGGTAGCCGGGCGGTATTCTCAATGAGGACGGGTCGGGCGTCGTGTCCAGAAGAGGAAACAGAGACAGTCTGCGGATATAGGAGATTGTCTCAGACTCGGCGAAGGAGAGTAAACAAAGCGAATCAACCGAATCTTCCGCTGAGAGGCTTGAGATGGTGAGTCGAATAGGCCCTGTTTAGATCTGAAGGGAGAACGTGGCCAGCGGTGGGAGTCGAGGCAGTCTGAGACAGAAATAGATGACAAGGGAAATGATTGTCAAATGGTGTCTTTCTGACCGGCAGCTTGATTTGCTCTCATGAATCCGGGGTACCACTGAACTAAGACGAGATTCGTGATCCTACCTATACGGTAGATAATAGGATATGGGTGAAGTGGTAAAGTAACGAACGGCTGAGAAGAGAGTGTGAGTTTGGGCAAACGAGCGAACAAACGGGAAAGAAGGCTGTTAGGATGATTTGTGTAGGTAGGTTTTAGCCAACCAACAAATTCGAGAAATTGGCAGCCACGATGGAAGAGGGAATTAGACTGACAGGGCATCCCAGAGCGAAGACAAAGGAAAGAAGGGATGAGAAGTGGGGTGTGAGCAGGGGACAAGGAAAGGAGGGTGTGGGGACATCAAAGGCTAGTAGAAAAGGGGAATAGATAGCGGGAGAGACCACAGCACATTTCGACTCAGGTACTTGGAGTAGCATCACGTCAGGCTGCTTCACTGGCAAGTCTATTGTAGGTTAGGGTAGATATATGACAGAATAGCTTCAGAAACTCGTCCAGATCTGTTATGAGCATGCAAAATCCTAGAGCCACTTCATCTGAGCAAATCTATACCATTACAGCCCTGAATGGAACCACGGCTCATGGTGACAAGGATCCATTTATAAAATTGGTGCGCCGGTGCCAAAAAGTGCAAAGCACAAGAAGCGAGTACGGACGAACAGGCACCTGGTACCTGCTGCGCAACCTAACGGGCAGGGGCTGAGGGTGTGCCACTAGCATCATGCAGGGGTGGAAGCCCACCGGCCGTTCGAGATGGTGCGGCAAGGGAGGAAAGAGAAAGAGAGGCAGTTACTGCCAAGGTCTTTTCTACTGGGGGAGTGCTCGGGTGCTGAAGCCCAAAGCTCCAGAGACCAGGCCCATTCTGCGGAGTTTAGTGGACTGCACAAGAGTCGGAGGTTTCAACTGATGATTTTCAACATGGAATCCAAGCCAACAGATTCACTGAGTGACAGCCACAGGAATTATTCACGAGCTTTGCAGTGCATATCGGTTATGTCACATTGATCTCATCAAACAAATAACCGTCGGGCAATAGTCTCCTTTTCTGCATCTTTTCGCTGCGTCTCAAATGTCGGACCAAGGACAAGAAGGGCAGCAAAAGCCCCCCCGTCAATCTTGTATTGGTCCAATGATCTAACCCTCTGCAATTCGAGCCTCACAAAAGGAGACTGAGCTACGTAATGAGGTGATGCTTCACTCCCTATCGTGGCAACACACGTCCAACGTACCAATTTGATCGCTAAATCCCAAAAGCCCGCCACAAACCATGCGCATGTCGCACGAGAGATCCATGGCTTTGGCCACACTGCTCTTTGACGACGGCCTGCAAACGCCAGGTCTCTCCTATCCTACCAGGCTTACATACCCGTCCGCCACCTCTTCCGTCTTGACGCCTCAAGGAACCAGAGGAACAGTCTCCGATTTTTAGGCCGCAAAATGGGAATTATGGGCTTCTGGTTGAATCGACGTGCCCTGGATGTTTCCACCTTCCACTCACGAGACCAGGATTCACCACAACGCTGACGGCACAACCTATCACGCGTCAAAGAACAGGGCAGGGCCTTTTATTGGGTTTACACAATGCTTCACATGAGAATTGCAATGATTCCAATGCCATCAACCCTCTCTGTTTCTGCTTCAGTCTCCATGCTTGGCTCGACAGCAATAGGGGCCAGCGGCTGGCATCTCCACTCCAAAAGCAACAGCCGCTGTAGAGGCTACTGCAAGGAACGGTATTTGGTCACATTGCCGTCTCGTCCCCTAGTGCAGCAGCGGGTGGGCGCATCATGTTTATCTAAGCTCACTTCGAAAAGAGAGACGGCCGGCGCAAACTCAAAACTCCAAAACAGCAAAAAGGCCTTATTGCGATGACGAATAGAGATTGGACGGACCACAGCCGTTATCCATCGGTTACTAGCCTAAACTCTGACTACCGCCAGATTTCACGGTTTCAAATGGGTCTTGATTCTATGTGCTCTCGTTGCTGACGAGAGCTACCTTAGGTAGAATTTATCACATTTGTCGTGACAGTTGCGGGTCATTTTTCTTTTTCTTCAGCACCAAAGCGTCAAATCGCATGTTGATTGCAGCATTGCCCTGCACCTTTACTCATCCATCAGCACTAGGTAGACGTGCTCCAAGATCCTTCCACCGCTTCAACATCCAATGACAGGGCTTTGCTTCAGATCCCCTGCAATCGTCATCAATCTTGTCTCAGCTCGATGTCGGTACCAAAGTCAATCCTTGAGACATCAAACCAGCCATCATTGACTCTCATCAGTATCTGGGCTATGCAAAGCGACCAGTCGCCACTGGCCCCCTGAATTAAGACCAACCGGAATATATGTTTGCCGTCCTACAACTCGAGTAATAGGCGGTTACATTGGCCTACAACTCAGACGCTATTACATCGCTGGTCCAGTTCGTATTGAGGCCAACTGCCTATTCAGCGAATCAAGGCTCAATATTCTTGATTTACTGTGCCCTGCTCCAGATATCTTCAATTAGTGTTCGGATCTTCAGTCTCCCTGCGCTCCAGCCTCAGCTCGTCTGGGGTTATCCATAACATATAGCGGGAACGAGAGAGCTCAGCCCCTTTGTGCTCGGTTGCACATTGCGTACTTGACTGCGCCTACGGATATAGGCAGTTTGTTGAGTTGCGCCCAGACCAGAAATCTTCCCTTGTTATCCAAAGATCCATCTCACAAGCGCAGCCAGCTTCATCCTGCCATCTCTAGTAAGATGATGACTCGCTAGAATAAACGATGGGAGGATCTGCATCAATAATAAGATAGAAGTTCTCCACTCGTGGTCTCGAACAAGTCCCGAGGGTCGATCTCACTCAGCACGATGAAGGAAGAAGCCGCACAGATCGCATGAAGAAAATGGCTCTTAGTAATGAAGGGCAAGTATACTTTTCCGGGCGTTTCAGATGGCCAAGCGGCACTGTTGCTAACATCAATCTCGAATTGAGATATACTACACTCGTACAAGTGCATAGATATCATATTTGTCTTGAAGAGAACTAGAAGTTGTAATCATCAAAATCCTATGATGAACTTCCCCTCCAAGGCGCTTCTCTGCGGCCACAAGCTCGCTTCTTCCGGCTGTCAGGCACTTTAGACACCCCTAACAGCTTGAACTCCCATATCCTGGTCGACGGCAACGGTGATGGCTGTTCCGCGAGCCAATAGTAGATCTGTGCCTGAGACTAGTCTTTTTATGGTCAGCAAACAAGGGAAGGTGGGTGTTGGGCGCTCCTTCCCGGTGCCTGCGTCTGCACACATGGTTTTTACCTCAGGTTGGAATGGTAACGTTGTGTAAATCGTATCTTGAAGCTTTTACCCTCCTGGAACTTTGCTGACACGCGGAAATATTCTCCCCGTCATCGTCATCAGGAGTTACCAACTCATCTCATCTATCAATTTATCGATTTTCATATAAACCTTCAATCTACACAAGCGCGGCCGCGCTAGTTAGCGGCTCTCAGATGGCAGACAGTTGAAGCTAATCATCGCCGTCATCACGCTATTCAATTCACAATCTGCCCACAAAAACCACCACAATTTTCCTAAATGTTAAATAATGTCGGGTACTGGAAACAGCTGAGCTCGGCCTAGGCGAACCCAATTGTCTGGTCATCGGCTCTTGTCCCGCTGATCACAACTCCAAGAGAGTAGAGCTGGCCCCCCGGTTCCTCTCCCAACTCGCTGGGACCGCCTAACGGCTCGCCTCGCCAACAACCGACATGATGACATTCGGTCTTCGAGCCCTATCAGTCAACAGCCTTGTCAGCTCCCATGTTACCGCGCTTCTTCCAAACCTTCCAGGCGATTTGATTACGGCTCAATCTCGATGCCCCAGTCAATCGCTTGAGTCCCATCTGCGGTGGTGACGGTGATGCTATCTAAGCCCCTGCCACGAACCCAGTATGGTGGTCGTGGAAGGGCCCTGGAATTTTCGATGCAATTTGACACCCGCCCAAGTCCTGCCTGGCATGTGTTTAACTGAACTCAAAGGGATCATGTTACAGCGTAACTTGTTCGCCATTTGTTCCAGCACAACGCTCTGATGGTGTTATGCATTGTTCCAGCTCATTTCTTTTAGCCAGTGTCTGTCATTTTTACGGTCATATCTCCGCCACACCGGAAACCGTCTGTTGCTGAAACCACACAACCGAGCCTGACAATTACCCTCTACGCTCTGGAATTTAATACCTCAAAGGTTTAATTTACGGATACAATGCGATCTATCGTGCCGACCGAGGTTTTCTCAGATCGGCTGCGTCATCGTTAGTGGCTTCACTCATGATCAAATCCATCCGGTCTTGACCCAAGTCAAGGATCCCAGGCTTGTGTGTCCGTGCCCCTATAAGCACTAATACCACGAGGTAAGCATAATCTCCGCATAGAATAACACATACCATCTGCCCTCGTGATATAACTCCCCTCATGGGATAGAAGCAGGTGAGAATTGTTATGCTCATTTCAGTATCCTATGCTGCCACTGAGCTACCGTGTTTTTAACGGTCCACATGTTGACCCGGGATCTCGCCTTGATGAGTCCGTTAATCTTTGACATGCCACCTGGTTCCGTCTAATCTCTCCAAGTCCACTTACGCGGGGTTAGCTGACAAAAGCCAAGAATAGGCAAACACTCGGGATAAACGTCGACTTGGCCGTTTCTACTGCGTAAGACAAGACGGAAGATTATTCAAAACTGTCAGCTCTCGGACCGATGTACTATGGTTGGTTGACTCGTGGTGCATTGGTCTCTATGTGTCAACTGACGTTAGCAATACAACCTTCGCGATGAGAGACATGGTGCAGCTCATATTATGGAAATTACTCTGTTACACTTCTTAGGCACCCTCGATCTTTGACTATCAGCTCACAAAGTAACCAGCACTCGGAAAGACCGGAAAGATTTCTAGGATATAGTTGGCTTGTCCTTGACATCCCACCGGATACAGCCGTGATCGACTGCAGCTGCATCATAGCTAATACGTCGATCTTCACGAGACTGGTGCATCCAGCATTGCTTTCACAACCCATCTAACAGAGGTTGGTCCATACGCGGCTATACTGTTGCTGCCCAAACAGCTGTTGAGGCGCTGCTGCAAGACATTTGTTATCACGTGTAACTCCAAGTACGGATTATCCTTGCAGACGTATGCTATAAGGCGAATACAGAAGCCTCACTTTGTGGATGTTCTTCCTCCCTCGTTCATCCTCGAGGAAGCATCTGATGGCGATGAATTCTGAGCCTACAAGATCAGTGTCAGGGATACCATGGCAGTTCATCCGTCACGGCCTGTGCTGTTCATGGGGTTCGCATGGTCCGATGTTCACATCAACCGGCAGAGCAATACCTAGGGACCTCGGTCAATCATCTGGATACCGGCCAATTCTCTATATACGCCGAAGTCGGCCTATTGGGGACGAGTGTACATGATAACTTATGGGTGAATTTACTCGGAACATACTAGGGTAAGGATCCCTTGGTGAGTGCATAGGAACTTGGGTCTTCAGCGTTTGTTGACGTGTGGGATGACCCCTAATTTTTCTAGTCTAGGCGCTTCGGTCTTGCAGCGAGAGGATGCAATCAAGATGCTGCAAATCTAATTAATAAACATTTGTCATGTGTCTATAAATCAGGGAATGCTCCCAGAGATAATGTCAACCGTTGTAACGCCGTTCTATCTGCATCTCGCTACCGTTTTGAATACAACACTAAGGACGAGAGAAACAGACTATGCACCCCTTGTACCGAAGCTGATCAACAGATCACCACATATGACCACAGCCTTTTCAATGGAGACCGACGCATCTAACTAGCATGTGGTTTGATTGGACTAGAATTTGTCGGTGATGTATTTCGGTGTAAATTCGAAGAACTAAGCGTGGTCCTTTTCGTCAACGTTTTCTTGGGTTTCTTCTTGTTCATGCTCAAAGGCATATCCGGGATGGCCGACATTCAACAAAAAGACTGTCACAGACATCATGCTACAGGTGGTCAGCGATCATCTAGATCTTGTAAGCAACGACAAATTCTTACCATGATTCGAGGCCTATAAAGAGTCCCTCGTTTCGAAAGAGAGCACTGAAGTAGCCTTGGCCAAGCTCAGCAATTCGATAAGCGCATCGAATGAGAATGCAGATTGTAGCGAGGAAGAGAAAGACAAGAAAGGTCTTCATGGGCTTGCTGAGGCGATATCGAGAGGATGACTTGGAGGCCTTGAAGACGTAGTCGGCGAACAAAGCGGCGAAGCAGATGAGAGTGACAACTTGGAAGACGAGGCCGGCGAGGGAGATGTGCTCTCCGATCTGGACGGCATGTCGACTCGTGGCAACACACGACAGGGCGCCGCCGACGGCTTGGAGGATGAGGGAGACGATGTCGGAGGGGATGAAAATCCAGTAGAAGTAGTGAGCAGGGAATCGAGAGATGCTTGGGTCGACGACGTTAATGACTTGTGATAGGAGCACATAGATGGCCGCAGAGAAAAATACGGGAGCGACCGTGATACAGACTGTTTCCAGGTCAGTAAGCGTATCCTTTTGACAGAGCTCGTCTCTTATATCAACCCAGAAGACATACTGATTTGCATCAAGAAGCCATTGAAGTCGAACGGATTCTTATGAACCATAATCCGTCCAGCATACCCAATCATCTCGAGGATACATCCCGCCATCATGCTACACATGAAACCCCAAGTTCTCATTTTGATGCCCTGAAAGGCGTGGATGAGCAGTGCCACGCCAAAGACGGCGAGGAATATACCGTTGGCGATCATGTTGGGCTGATACCGCAATATGCTCGCCTCAAGAGGACAGAGATCAAGAGTACAGTTGGCTTGGGGGCCAAAGGTGATGAGACCATTGGGAAGAGTTACTAAACTCATCTTTGCTGTCGGTTTTTATGTGTCGAAGGTGATAAAGCACTTTGCTGTTATGGTGCTTTTCTCTTGAAGCACATCTACCTTGCATGTTTCGAGAAGCAGGCTTGAGGTTTTATTTCATGGCAAGGTTTCAAGATCTATATGCAAAATCGCCGTCGGAAGAAAATAAAGCAAAGATCCATTCCGGCTCCGCGTCATCTCACACTATCAGTCTCTACGCAAGTAGACCAACGCATCATCAACCAATATTCTCAGCTTATGTGGAGCGAATAGAGGCAACTGAATGTATGTAAGGGGAATAGTGAGGGGAGCATGGTTGACCCGAGGCTCCGATCGGGCGTCCGCGGGAGGGCGAGAAGGATAGTTAGCGGATGGGAGGATGCGGCTGAGAATTTTGCCGTTGATAGGAGGGAGCTAGTTGGTCTAGGTCATGATGGATTCGAGGTTATAGTGGGTTTTTAGTTGGTGCGTATACTGAATTGTTGAAGGAATTTACTATTGCTTTTGGTTGACTGAATTATGTGCAAGAGAGCTGTTTGATTGCTTGTGTATATAAACTCGAGGGAATGTGAAGTGATTCTCAGAGTTAGATGTAAGTAGAACTTGTGATTAATTGCTTCATCGACTGGTTTTGTGCGATACTATGAGTAGGTTTGGTCTGCCTGAAGTAGAAGTAAATTTCGACTTAAAGTTTTTTATCTTAAAATACTCTATCATTATGTCTTCAGAAACTTAAGCTTATCACTTGGATAACCATGAGCCCGTATATCCTCTCTCGTGGTTCATTCAGATTCAGTATGATTTACGCCAGTAACTTGGCATATATGAATGTAGGCTGAACCAAACTTAATAGCTAATGCACAATAGGTTAAGATAATGTTTTTGTTCAATATTCATTGAGAAATACATATTTATAACTACTCTGGAACTCATTTATGTGGGAAACGGCAACTTGCAACAACACCCCAATATGCCAGTGTAGGGTATACTCGACGACATGAGATGCACATCATGCAGCTGTAAGTCCAGCCACAAGTGCTGCTTATTATACTCTCTCGTAGTTACTAGCTGTCAAGTGCCGAGAGTAGTTGAAATGACTACCCTGGCAGCTATAGCAAGCATCACTAATACCGACGTCGGGACCCTGGCTCCAAGTTGCGCGACGCCAAGCCGGAGATGGATTCTTGGCCAGTTCGGGATCGGACCGGACCTTGAGGCTTATGTCGGTCTTAAATATCGGAATGTTGACGTCGAGTAATCACGAAAATACGGCCCAGAGATATCATAATTGTCCAAGACAGGTTACTTAACTCAACCTCGACTGAGTTTCCCTCTCAAGCACACGGGTCAGCAGACTATGCTGTAACGTGTCGTCAGCTTTGGCGGTACGCGCGCCTACAGTGGCCTTTCAGCAAGTTGGTAATGTTTGATGCCTAAAAGTGTCATGTCTCTAACGTCTAGCTATGACGCGGCCTGTAGTTAAGAATTGAAGCCATGGTAAGCCAAGACTCGAAATGAACAAAGAAAACGTGTTCAGAAATCAACATAAAAGAATCATTATGCCCCCGTGAAAAGACACTCTATCACGAGGCTCAACTTGAGATTCAGCTGATCCATTCAGAGCTACAGTGGAGTCACCCCTCGCCCAATTTAGCGATCATCAACCGTCACGCGAAAGTGCCCCGCCCCCGCTTGCGGCGGATGTTTCGGCGCCCACTCTCCCGTCC
>JAJJWM010000634.1:0-12083 GCA_021655865.1 Fusarium guadeloupense
GGGGGAGGGTGGAGGGGAGTTTCTTTTTCCGAAACAGTGCTAGGGAGCCTTACGCGCCAGGATCAGGAGCTTTCCCTGCCAATTCAAAGCTCCAACATATTGACCGATTGTCTTTGCATCTGGGGCTGTGCACACAATCATCTTGGCCCCGCCCAGCTTGAGTAGAGCTTCAACAGGATTCTGCTTGCTAGCATCAATATACTCGTGGCTCCCGAGTTGGGTAGCCAGTTCACGCTTCGAGTCCCCGCTCGAGATGGCAACGACGCGATAGCCCATCTTTCGAGCGTACTGAATGGCGAGGTGTCCCAAGCCACCGATACCCTGAATCGCCACCGTCTCGCCGGGCTGGATGTTCTGGTGGCGAATCGAGTTAAAGGCGGTTACGCCGGCACACAGAAACGGCGCGATCCGAGCCGGTTGCACATCGTTCGGCACCTTGACTACCGCGTTGCTCTGAAGGATGCAGTACTCAGCAACTGGTGGTGTCCTTGGAAGCGAGGGCTTAAGCCTCTCCCCCCCGCGGCGTCAACAAGTCAGCAAGTCGCATTTGGTTTGGTAATCGCGAGTAGGTGAAGCAAGAGGAGAAATATAAGGAGGGAGTGTGCTTACATCCACCGTGCTTGGACACGCCGTTGGCGACTTTTTGCTGACAGCCCTGGGGGAAACCTTGCTGGCAGGTCTTACATGTGCCATCTTGTCCACCGTGGTAGAGACCGCCAACTCTGTCTCCAATGCTGAAAGCATCCACATCTGGGCCGAGCTCGACAACGTCCCCCACGATCTCGTGGCCGGGCACAATTGGCCAGTTTGTACTATCTGACAGTTAGTTGACTTGTTCTCAGAAAGGGTGCAGGCTGACTAAAGGAAGCACATCAACCTACAGAGGACCCAATGCGCCGGCCCAGACGCCAATGTCGGTTATACAGAACCCACAAGCGCGGACCTTGACTAGAACTTCGCCCTTCTTGGGAGGCTCCAGGTTGAGCTGCTTGAGCTGCCAAGGGCCAGTGGGCTGGTCGAGAAGACAGGCCCTGTAAGTCTGGGGCAGGGACGAGGCCATGTTGGATGATTTGTTTGCTTCAAAGAGGAATAGTAAGCTGGATGAGTTGGGCTTGAGGATCTGTGTCAAGTTCAAATCTCACAAGATCCTCATCGGACGAGCTATTTATCCTTGAACAGAAAGCGCCAGGTGTTGGGTCGCCCCCACCGTAAGCTCCCAGGCACATAATGTTTATGCGATGCACCGGAGACTTCATCCACAAGTTACGTCGAGAAGTCACATCCCAGGAGTGAAGGTTGGGTAAACTTCCCTGCTCTACACGTAATCATGGTCCCCTGTGCTTACATGTGCATTACCTACTGTACAACGGGCAGGGGTTTGTTCCAGACCAAATCCCTCGCTAGATGGATCTCACTCAGTCCCTGTGGGGGAGGGGGTGTGTGTGATGGTGTAGGCCCACCAGGACCCTTCTTTTTGGGAACCGGGGGGGCCGGCTCGAATCCGACGCTTCTTCTAAAAAATACATTGCAGCTTAGGCGACTTCCGCATACTAATGAGCTAGATCAAGATTGCTCGGGTACATGAGAAATACAAGAAGCGGCCTGATGGAAGCTATTACTGTAGTCCAGACTCTTCTTGGCACATACCGAGTTGAGTTGTGATCTTCCAACCATGAGACTGCTCGCGATCCTTCACGTCTTCAGCTGGTCCCTGCTGCATCTCGCGGCAGCCTCCCCTCGTGCCTATACACAGCAGGTCCAATGTCGATGCCTGCCAGGAGATCCATGCTGGCCCAAGGCTAACGTCTGGAAACGCCTCAACGAGACTGTTAATGGCCGCCTTATCCAAATCGTTCCCATCGGGGCCAAATGCCATGATCCCCATTACGACGCAGAGGCATGTGAGGCATTGCAGGCCCAGTGGTTGAACCCGCTGCTGCAGTCAGTAATAGCTCGCCTCTAACAACAACGAGCGGTCCATCACTAATGTTGGTTTGCTCTAGCATCGAGTCCCCGTCGTCGCCCATGCAGCTTTTCTTCGGCAACCAGAGCTGCGATCCCTTCACCCCGAGAGAACAACCTTGCGAGCTGGGTAATCTCGTCAGCTATGCGGTGAACGCGACTTCGTCTAGTCATATCTCTTCAGCGATCAAGTTTGCACAGCAGCACAATGTCCGATTTGTCGTACGAAACACCGGTCATGAGTGAGAACCCGCCCGACCCTAAGCCATTCGTAACTTCCTCAAGAACCTGCAACTAACGCAGTTTCATGTTAGCTTCTTTGGACGATCAACTGGTTCTGGCGCTCTATCTGTCTGGACCCATCATATGAAGTCTCTAGAGCTGATGGACTACAAATCCGACGTCTACGCCGGCAAGGCTATCCGTATGGGTGCTGGCGTGCAGGGTTCGGAGGCTCTCGAGTTTGCCAACAGCAAGGGCCTCGTCGTCGTCGCTGGCGAATGTCCTACCGTCGGCGTGGCTGGCGGCTTCACGCAGGGCGGAGGCCACTCGCCGCTCAGCACAAAGTTTGGCATGGCCGCTGACCAAGTCCTCGAGTATAACATCGTCACCGCAGACGGGCGCACTCTCCGCGCCTCCGTAACGCGAAACGAAGACTTGTACTGGGCATTGAGCGGAGGCGGCGGCGGCACCTACGCTGTTGTCACGTCGATGACTGTCAGGGCGCACGCGGCTGCTCAGGTCGGAGGTGGAAAGATCCAGATTGCGGCCAATGCGACAGCTCCCCCTGAGACATTCTCTCAGATCATCGCAGAACTGCACAAGCTCCTGCCAGTAATGGTTGACAAGGGTGCTGCCATTGGTTACCTGCTCATGGCACCAGCCCTGACCATTGGACCCATCACCGTCTTCAACTCCACGGGCGACTTTGTCCAGAGCACCGTGGCAGCCCCCTTTCTCTCCGCACTCGACAATATGGGAGTTTCGTACACGTCAGAGTTCACTACTAAGTCTTACCGCGACCACTATGACCATTACTATGGACCTCTGCCGGTTGGAAGCGTCTTCAGCACGGCCGTCCAGTCAGGAGGCCGCTTGATCCCTCGCGCTGCGGTCGAGAATGCGAGTGATCAGGTTTCTGCAGCGATCTCGGATATCATTGCCCAACAGGCCATCATTGTCGGTAGCGTCGGATCCTACGCCGTCCGCAACAATAACAACAAAAACACACCCAACGCTGTGCTTCCGGCGTGGCGAGACACTCTTATTCAACTGCAGGTTTCTATTCCTTGGAGTACGGATCCCACTCATTGGCAAGACAATCTTAGCGCTCAAACGTTCATCAATGATGTGTTGATGCCAAAGATCAAGGAGGTGACTCCCGGTGGTGCGTCCTATCTCAACGAAGCGAGCATCAAGGAGCAAGATTGGAAGGCCGCCTTCTTTGGGGCCAACTACAAGAGGCTCGAGAAGATCAAAGCCAAGTGGGACAAGGACAGCCTTTTCTATATTTACAAGGGAGTTGGCAGCGATGCCTGGAAGGTGGATGCATCTGGAAAAATGTGCCGGGCCTAAAGACTGCTCGTCTATCACTTTATTGTAGAAGAAGCGCGACACGGGCCACCTTGTTAGTCTCTCACTGTATCACCTCTTCTGAGTGTCCCTTAGAGGCCGACTCCGGACTTTTGTATTATTATTCAAAATAGATTGAATGCCTTAGACTCCAGTGTGTATTTCTTCTGCATGAATATCGAAAGTTGGTGGTCGACCATGTCCCAATCACTTGGAGTCTTTGTAGGAATCTATTGTGTAATACATTTTGTACACCTTTGGTTCTTATCCCTTTCGATGTCTAGACAGGAGCACCTAGGAATTATACAGAGTCTCAAAGTAATCATCGAGATCTAGGAAAGGAGGACCTTTGCAGCCATACAACTGAGTAAATAGACTAGTCCATGAGCTTCTCAATTTGACATCGTCCCACCTGAATTACAGTTGTATAACCCGTAACTATCTAAACCATAATACTCGCACAAAGACTTGAATGGTTCTTTACGGCATTGAAGAGATATGCATGTCATAGTCTACTCTGGTTACTACTAGATGCATTATGAGGAGTGTTGAGTAATGGCATCATATATTTTGTATGAACCTCCGAGACGAGGCATTGAATTACATAGAATGAAAAACACTACTGGGGAGGACGCTGGGCCCAAACAACCTTGACAGGGAAGTATCCGCCCTGAGTTCGCAGCTCCTTCTCAAGCCGAGGGACAAAGTCCTCAGCCTCCTCGTTTGTCATGCACTTGATTCCACCAGGAAAGCCTGCGTTGTACCAATGTCAGTGGACGAAAAGAAAACGTGCTGTCAGGGGCAAGACTTACTCTTCAGGGCCGGAATCAGCTGAGACGCAGTAAAGCAGAATGCCTCAATGGTCTGCTCCCTGAGGTTAGGATCGGGGCACTCAGCGCCCATGCAGACGGGCGCCAGCATGGTGCCGATTCTTCGGAAGCCGCCCTCAGCGATCCACTTCTCCATGCCGCCGCCACGATACGAGAGGTCCGATCCGAGAGCCTTACCAAGCTCAATGACCATATAGCCAAGCTGGTTGGTACAAGGGCCATTGGGCTCGTCCGTGTTCTCGATCTCGACGAGCTGAATCCAACCGCCGGGCTTGACGAGGCTCATCAGGGCCTCGACGCACTCCTTGGCCCTGGGGCCGACGCCTACGATGGTGAGACGCTGGTGCACCAGGTCAAAGCTCTTGAGCCACTCCTTGGGATAGGGACCAGCCGAGTCCTGCGCAAACAGCTTGATGCCATGCGGGGGGTTCTCGGGGAAGCGCTCTGGGGTGATGTCACCGCCGATGAGCTCACAGGTCTCGGGCTGGCCCAGCTCCGGAACGACCTCGCCCAGCCAGTAGCCTGGTGAAGGTTGATCAGCATTATGCATGTGCAACGCAGAACATATGAAGGTCATCTTAGCCTACTCACCATCAGAGGTGCCACCGTCGAAGATCCTCAGATTGGGACGGCCTAGGTCCATAGGGGCCAAGACCAAGCGTCGACCCATGCCGAGCTTGATGCCCTGGTGCTGGCCCTGGAGGCGCTTGTCCTCGACCTCCTTTCTGAAGACATACTTGTAATCATCACCCGAAACCATTTTGCTAAGGTAAACGAAAAAGAATAAGTTGCTGATGAGATGATCAACCAAAGACTGCGGAATGAGATTGTAGAAAGCAGGAAAATTCGGGGGAGATGCCACTTGTCCTAGGTATTTTAATAATGAATATTTGGTGCTTAGGATACTGCTTTCCCGGTGGGCCTTCTACCTGCGCTGGTATAATTCTGACAACTAAACACAGCCCACTACCCGGGAGTTGAAGGGGGTGACGTTGAATGAAGCCACTCAGTCGTGAATATGTATGTAAGATCTTAGCGCAACTACACGGGAGAAGGTGCTGAACAGTCACGGACATTGTATATTCGTATAGCAAAAGTGCCAAGGTTCGCATCCTCGCTAATACGAGCGGTCTGTCGCACCATAGAGCCGAACCAATGGCGAGGATCTAGTCCCTGGACCTACCAAATAGCGAATGGTGCGGGGAGATACCTGTCGAAACAATGCTTGCAAGTTACCCCGTAGGGCCGTAAGCGCGAGGTTACTATGTTGCGGGCCGTTCCAGATCTCACCAAAATTCCTAGGGCGGTCTTGGCATCTGGGGTCCACGGCATTGCGTCCGATCCCTGCCACGGGGTGTCTCTATAAAGGCGCCCCTGTAAGCCTGTTGCTTATTCCTCGTACATGTACTACTCTTCATGCACGATTAGGGGGTAGGGGTATGTGCAGGATTAACAATCCAGACTTGCAACTCCTTGGCGCTTATCTCGTCAAAACTCAGCCCTGTCAACCCACTTCATGTTGGTTTACGAGCAGCTAGGAACCTTTTGTTGACAACGCCGGTCGACTCCCCCAAGGAATGGGTAGCAAGCGAGCAGCTAAACCTGTATTAGTAGGTCAATCGACCGAGAGTCCCACAAAGGATCGCAGGACCCAAGATGTGCAGCTGGGTCTCGACTCTCCGCGGAAACCCCTAGTTGAGCTCTAGATGCGAGTTTTATGCTCATTCCTGTCTGCTCTCTTTGCTCTATGATTCCTAGGGAGCAAAGTTTATGCTTACAGCTTACAGGTTACCAGTGAACATGAACAAGTTCAAGATCATCATTGTTGGTGGAGGGCCAGTTGGCTTGACTGCCGCCCATGCATTGCACAAGGCCGGCATCAACTTTGAGCTGCTGGAGCGCAGAAATGATTACATACTGGAAGAAGGGGCCGGATTGGCCATTGGCCCTCAGAATCTTAGAGTCTTTCACCAGTTGGGCTTGCTCGACCATCTCCTCCAGCACGGCACGGAGATCCTTCAAAACAAGGGCTTCACAGCCAACGGTCGGCAGTTCAAGAGCAGTTGGATATTCAAAGAGGTCTCGGAAAAGTCAGTTACCTTGTCCCTTGACCCGAGGATATCTACAACACACTGTAGTTTATTCCTCAGAAATCATCTACCTGCTTTATCAATGCGTTCGGCAAAGCTAACCCATCTTGCCTCAGTCATGGCAGTGGCCCAGTCGTGATCCACCGAGCTCATGTTGTCAAGACGCTCTATGAAAACCTCGCAGACGGCCTCAAGGCCCGCTGTCACCTGAACAAGACTGTTTCCGATATCAAGCATACTGAAAATGGCGTCGAGGTTGTATGCTCCGATGGAACTTCGTTCAAGGGCGACATGGTGCTCGGTGCAGACGGTGCTAACAGCAAGGTGCGCCGAATCATGCGTGACCTGGCCCTTTCGGAAGATCCTAAAGCGCAGTGGGACGCAGAAGAAGTCTATCTCTGCGAGTACAAATCCATCTGGTTCAGCGTGCCTTCCAGGCACGACGAGATTGCTCCTGGTCAGCTATACGAGACGCAGAACACGAACAACTCGGTCATGTATATGCAGGGCCATAACCGGGGATGGGTCTTTCTCTTCGAGAGACTCACAGAGCCGACGACAGCCTGTGTCAAGTACACGGAGAAGGACATGGCCGAACTGGCTGAGAGGATGGCAGAGTACCCCGTCACGGAAAAGTTCAAAGTCAAGGACATCTTCCCCCAGCGAGCTGCGGCTGGCATGGGCAATCTCCAAGAGGGCATGGCCAACAACTGGAGCTGGGGTCGAATTGTCCTCGCCGGCGACGCCTGCCACAAGTTCACCCCGAACGCAGGCCTGGGCTTTAACAACGGCGTACAAGACCTTGTGGCGCTCTGCAATGGCCTGCGAGAGGCGTTGGCGGGAGGTTCTAAGCCCGACACGGCTGTCCTGTCGCAGGTCTTTGAGACATACAAGGCCAACCGCCAGGAACTGCTGCAGGCAGACGCCACAACGTCGGCAAATTTGACGCGGATGCAGTCTTGGCAGACATTTATGTTCTACTTGATGGCGCGCTTCATCATGTCGATCAACCCTCTCCAGGTGTGGCTGCTCAATGCCTTTAGCACGCCCCTGGTGAGGAGGTCTCTTGTTTTTGACTACATTGCGGGCGAGGAGCCTATGAGGGGCAATTTTGCGTGGGAGAATAAGATGCCCACTGTGTAACTTATCTAGTTGAGCACAGTCTGGTACAAGAAAGTTGCGGTTTATCGCATAATAGAGGATAGAGAAACAATTAGAACCAGGCTGAAAGACAAATTACGCTCTGGGTCTGTTTATTTGTTCAATCATCTATTTCCACATTAAAATGAAGCAGGGTCCAGAAGAATACCTTTTTTCCTAGGTGCTGAAACAGCGAAACAGCCTAACAATTATCCTATCTTTAAGCTTATAGAAGAGGTAAAAGAACAAATAAGCCTGGATTTCCAATAAAGAAAAATGCAGGGTATTATGCCAATTTAACGAGCATTGCTGTAGGGTAGGGCTAGTGCCCTCCTTGATTCCTGTCAAACAGTGGACACTATTTCCTACAGTAGATCCTAGCCTCAAGGTGGAGTGCCGGTGCGCGATGACTAGTAGGGCCAACTGATGTCCTAGAGTGCTGACATAACTTGGCGTCCTTGCTGTTATGGAGTCTGACCTCCATCTGACCTTAACAGCAATCCCTGAGTTTATTTGGGCTAGCACTACTTCATACCTCAGTACATGAAAATCATATCAAGTAATCAGCCGAGTTCCTCAGAGCATCATAGCTTGGAGAAAATCTCATCTCACCCTACGTCACTCTATGGTGATGCTGTCTTGGCTCGTTGAACTGCCACCTTAACCCCGTTGCCCGAGCTGACTGTCAGCTCGAGAGATTCAACCCAAGGCTCTCGGTCCCGCGACTCAATCGTCTGAAACTCCTGCGCCATTCTGACCAGAACATATATTGCCTCCGTAAGAGCGAACTGCTGACCGAGGCAGATACGGGGACCTGCATTGAAGGGTAGGAAGTCCTACGACCGAGACTGTTAGCCATACCAGGTATAATCACGAGCGCGGGGGGACGTTGGACTCGTCAAGCTTACCCAGGTAAACTTCCTGCCCATCTCCCATCTCTCCGGCCGAAACTCTGCAGCGTCATCTCCCCAGAGGTCCTTGCGTCTGTGCAATGCGAAGACGGTGTAGATAATCATACATCCCTTGGGGACGAGCACGGGCGCTTTGCCGTCAGCGCCGCCTCCACGAGGAAGGATGGTGTTCTCGATGGCCATCTTGGCGTTATTTGGCACGGGAGGAAATAGGCGCAGGGCTAGAATGAACCGTTAACATCCTTGATCTTGTTGATTTTCTTGTCAGACACAGTCCAGGGTTGATGTACCTTCATTGATGCAGTGCTTGACGTACCGCAGGCTCCGGAGCTCTTCATAGGTAGGCAGCCTGTCGCCAAGGACGTTCTCAACTTCACTTCTGACTTTTTGCCACTGAGACGGATTTCGCGAGAGACAAAATATGACGCTGCCAATCAAGCTGGCCGTGGTGTCGCGTCCGGCGAGTAGGAGACTGATGAGCTCGTCGCACATCTTCTCTCGGTCATCCGTCGCCATGGCGAGCTCCATCAGAAAAGTCTTGCGCTCCTGTCCACCGAGCTCATCTTGGTTGTCGAGCTTCTTGCGGTACGCCAGAGCTTGGTCAACGTACTTGCTGACGTAGTTGCGGCAGAAGCGATTGGCCTCTTCGGCCTTGGGGTCTGTCTTGCGGAACTTGTGCATCGGACCAAGGCGCATGCCCTCGGAAACGTGATGGAGAGCGTACTTGAAGGCCCGGGCAAACTCGCTGCCGCTTCCATTCTGGTCTTCGAGCAGCGTTGCAGTGGATTCTCCGAAAAGAAACTCGGTGGAAGAGTCCATGGTGAACCTGTAGAACAGTTCCTGAAGGTCAACAGTCTCTCCGCCGGAAGGAATTAGGCGTAGAAGCTGGGAGACGTGCTCTTCGATAATGTCCAGATTGGCGACCTGCTCCCGGTTGAAGCTGGGTCTCAAGAGAGCCCTTGAGTGCTGCCACTCTTCGCCATCAGTGACAAAGGCTCCTCTTCCGAGCAGATTTTTCATGACATCCAGACGGTGACCCAGGTTGTAATCCTTGAAACGGTGGGCGAGAACCGCCTTGAGATTCTCAGGTTCAATGGTCCAGATGCTGGTACCGCCGAGCATACGGACCTCATGGGTCCAGCCGACCTCCTCGAATTGCCGACACAAGGCATGGAGATAGTTGCGTTCCTTGTAGTGTTTTGCGGCGTCAAAGATGAAGTTTAGGCCCAGCCAGCGAGACGGATACAGGGCGAGAATGGGTTGGCAGCCATGCTGGGCGCCAAGGCGGCGTCTCGACAAGTAGCAGGACACATGATTGTAAATAAAATAGATAAAGAGAACAATAATCGCCGTGGAAAGGACCAGAAGCGAAGAGGACTTGGGAAGCAAGCTCGAAAGTGCCGGAAGGAGACCCATTGTGCTTCAATGCTTCAACTTTTGCAGGACGGTAGTTGGAGACTTGGTCAAGTTCGTTTCTGCCTCCATGTTTTTTAACTCACTCCTCTTTCTGCTCGCACACTGCGGACTTGGTCTTCACACTTGGCTTTCCTACAGGACTACCGTATAGAAATGCATAAATCAGGCAATGTGCAAGAAAAAACACTTCATGGACCTTCCACATCTGTTCTCATCCACCTCAGCTTACGCCAAGCATGACTCAGCAAGGCAGCTATAATCTCAGCCCTTTATTCACACCCACCCCCTCGATTTTACCTCACGGGCTCTTGTGTCAGTCTTGCCTAATAAGGTAGCGCCGAAGTTGGAGTTTTATCCCTGCTAGTCTGTATTTCCGGGTGTACCAAGGGAGATCCCGAAGCGGAAGCAGCCGGGGTTAATGTATGATAGTGGCACAGGCGATGGGGTTTCATCCCTACTAGTCTATATTGCCGGGTGTAGCAAGAGAGATCCCGAAGCGGAAGCAGCTGGGGTTAATGTATGATAGTGGCACAGGCGATGGGGTTTCGTCCTTGCTAGTCTGTATTGACGGGCGTACCGTGAGAAATCAACAAACCACAGCCCCTGCTGAAGGATTCAGTGGGTTTGGTTCTCTGGGTTCTTGGCAATCCCCTAGGACTTTATGACTTTGTTTCAGCATTTCGCAAGCATTTCTTCCCTTGTGTATATTTTCAATCCTTTGGCCGATACATGCATCAACGTGTCACACTGCTATTGATAGAAATATTGACATTTCTTTGCTTGAAAACCCTGGATCACGGTTCGCTAGAGCTAGTTGCTAGGGGTTTGAAATTTTTACTAACATTACCATACGAAAACTACAGGGCTTTGAATCCTTCTTTTCTACTACATTCAAGACGCCATAAACGTGTTCGGGACACTACAGACTAATCCTAAAGGGCTTGAGGCTCTATGGGTCTTACTTGAGAATATCAGTCTTGTGAAAATATATTGTTAATATATAATACTTATAGAGTATATATTATATATACATATAAATAGCGCAATTCATACTATTACATCCTATACCTATTAGGTATCTTAAGTATAATCTAGTATTATAGTTTATTATATAAGTAGTATAAGCTAGTAAAATAAGGGGAAGAGGAATCCACCAAGATCCGCGCTGGATATTAGGAGTAGCTGGAGCTTGCCGAAAGATAGGACACCATGCTTATAAAGTAGATGCAAATATATCCAACTGTCCTACATGTCTACGAGACCAATTTTCTTTATTTATTTATACCAAGAAACACCACCGTAACGCTCTACTATCTTGAAACTACCTATATAAGATCCCTCTACCACTTCATCTCTTGTTAAAGAGTGACGGGTTTTGCTGGTCCAGGTCACGCAGTGACTTGAATATCAGACAAGACCAGATTATTATTAGCAAGAACTCGGATATTCCTATACAACGTAGACAAGGGGACTGGTATAAAGAGCGAGCAACATCTCTAGTTCCGGAAATGCTAAACAGAGCACAGACTCACGTCACAAGGTGAACTTGTTTAACCTTGTCCCAGAACTGCCGGTTAAATCATAACGTCTTAGAATAACATATTGCCTATAAAAAAGACATTGCATTCAAATAATGCTCAAGCCAAGCCAGCCGGCACTATATATCCTACACTGATGTATAAGGGATTAAAGAGGATACCTCTGAATATATAACCCTAGGCATTTAAGTAAATGATATATTTTATTAAGTACTAGCCATTATATCTTCAGTATAAATTATCTTATTTTAGCCATTTGGCTTCTATAGCCATTATCTTTAAATTATAGTAAATCTAAAATTAAAGTAAGCAATAATATAGGTTAGTAAAGATATAGTAGATAACTATATATTTAGTTTAAACCTAATAATACTCATAGATCTATAATAATAAAGCCTTTTTAGGGTCTTTATTGCTTCTATATATTCTTAAATATATCTTTTTAATTAACTATTGGCTTATAGGGGTTTAGTCTAAACTCTATCTTATATTAAATATTTAATTTACTTATTGGATTTAGCCCAAAAGTAAGTAGATAAAATTTAAAAATAGACTATTTTTAAGATTTAAAAGCAATAAGTTTTATATTAAATTGAATATTACAGTATAGTCTTTATTTTATAT
>JAJJWM010000637.1:0-29572 GCA_021655865.1 Fusarium guadeloupense
CAACGATACTCTCCCACGAAGCCCCCTCAACGACAATCTTCTCCCTCCCCTCATGCTCAACAAACAACCCCCTCAGATCCTCCGAATGCGCACCCATGTAGAAGTTGAGCTGGGCGAGGATCTCAAACCAGACCTCATCGGGCCGCAGAACAAGATTCTGGTGCTGCGCCCAAGCGTCTATAGCGCCGCGAATAAAGCCATCCGAAGAAGGGTATACGTTTCTCTTAGAAAATGACTCATTGTCAAACGACGATGCGAGAATAGAGGATAAACCGGCGCCCTCCTCGGGACAACTACGACGAAACAGGTCCTCCGCAGAATTTGCGATACCCTCGTTTCGTAGGGGTAGTGGTTCGACCTCCGAGACCTGAACGGTGATTGAGGCGGTCGATAGGCCTGCGAGCCACAAGAGTGACCATTTGGCCATGATGGTGTGATATCGAGGCGGTGTCGGAGGATAGTCGGCCAGAATATCTTCACTTTAAATACTTGGCAGTCATACTATTTTATAGCCAGAACAAGAGCAAGATTACGGGACTCCCGATCGACCGGTTGAGATGCGTGAGGCCCCTGTCGTTAGCGTCTCCATTTGGTTCTGGGCTGAAGAGATCACGTTAGTGGGCTAAGAATAGTCGTATGTGTTGTTCTAGGCTTAACTCGCTGAGCGAGAGATCGCTAATGATTATGTAGGCATCAATAAAGCAGTTTGTAATTATTCCGATCCGTCATCTACTTGTCCATTAGCAATAGATCTAGATAATACAATGTCTGATAAAAGCGGAGACCATACCAAGACATTCGTTTCATAATCGTGAAGAAAACAAGCAAGTAGACAGTTGTTGAGCTGTAAAACACGCGACTTTAAAATTATCGCTGCTATTTATTGACAGGAATATCGCCAGGTATTTGTCCATAAACAGCGATGAAAGGCCACGAAAGGCCCGATCAGACAAATACCTCATCGCCACATTTACAAGTCACACATTCACAGTCAAGAACAAGAACCAAAGTGAAGCACCCGATGTATTCAGTGCTAATCATTCTATAATTGAGCCTCAAGGCTAACCCGAATTGAATGCGTAATCCCAATCCATCCTGCGCCATGCTGCCAGTAAAGAGCAAATAATGTCATGTCTCGTAAACGCCGAGCCACCTGAATATCCCGTGTATTGGCTCTGTTCCGTCTCTTCTAGTTGATGTGGTTGCAAGAAATCGCTTAGTCCTCGGCGCTGTCGGCCTGGACTCGCTGGACAACGTTGACCAGCTCAGGGAAGATCTTCTCATTTGACTGGATGCCGCAGACCTGCTTGACAACGTCCTCGGGGCCATTCTCAGACATGATCTTGGCGAGCTCCTTGGACTCTTCATCATCGGTGACCTCCTGGAAGCGGAAGGCCATCTCGATGGCGTCGAGGAGGTACTTGATGTTCTGGCCATTCTCGGCAAGCTCAGCGGCGGGGCCGATAAATCGCTCCTTGCGAGAGAGCTTTCGGAGAGGAGCACGACCAACACGCTCAACAGCATCCTCGAGATGGGGGTTGCCAATTCGCTTGATGATCTTCTCAACGTAGGCAGCCTGAGCCTCCTCGTCAATCTCGTGCTTGGAGACAATCAGGTTCTTGGTCTCCATGAGAGACCCGCGGACCTTGGCCATGATCTCCTTGTCCTGGAGAGCATCGTAGACGGTGCGCTTTCTTCGGTTGTAGCCGTGGTAGGCAGCGGTGGCGTGTCCAGTGTTGACAGTGAAGAGCTTGCGCTCAATGAAGGGAGCAAGGTTGTCGACCCAGTTGATGCCCTTGATGTCGGGGATGCCAACGTCCTCGAAAGGAGTGCGGTCAACAACCCACTCAAAGAACTTCTCGAGTGTCACATCAAGACCAGCATCGGCGTCCTGAGCGGGAACGATTCTGTCGATAGCAGAGTTGGCGTAACGGGCTCGGAGGTGGTGGTCCTCAAGACGAGATGGGTCAGTGTTGCGGGGGTCCTTGATGTGCTCGGCAAGGGTATCGGTAGCACCAATGGCGTTCTCGCAAGCAATGACATGGAGGGGAGCCTCATCGTTTGATCGGCGGTCGATACCCTTGGCGATGACAGGAGCGATGAACTTGAGGATGTTGGGGCCGACTGAGCAAGTGACAACGTCTGCTGTTCGGATCTGCTCAATCAAGTCCTCCTCGTGTGTTCGTGAGTTGATGGCTCGGTAGTTTGTGATCTTGTTCTCTGTTGTGCCTTCAGAGCCAACCTCGATGACGCGGTATGAGGGAGATTCGTTGAGTTGGTTGACAATGGCGTCGTTGACATCGGCAAAGATGACATCGTAGCCAGAGTTGTGGAGGAAGCAAGCAACGAAGCCACGGCCTGGAGGAATTAGCATTTAGAGACTAAGGATTTAGGGAGTAGACCTACCGATATTGCCGGCGCCAAAGTGAACAGCTGTCTTGCCCATGATGAATGTGTTATATGTAGGAGCGATAGGTGTCGTTGGTGTAAGTCGTCGACTTGAAGATTCAAGTGAGTTGTGATTAGAGAAAGCCTCGAAAGAGAAGAGAGGTAGTTGTGATGGTTGGATGAATGGATGAGAATGATAAAAACGGTGATCGTAAGGAGGAGGGAAGACGAGTTTATATGTCTAATCGAAGCAAGCCACCCTCTCTTATTTGGAGGGGACGGGAGTGAGGATCGAGTGACGACGACGGGGATGCCATCATGGTACGTACCGTTTTGACGGGTGGATCTCCTGCCCCGCCGAGTCAGGTTTAAGTTGGTGGGAAGGAACCCTGTGAAACCAAGGGCAAGACAAGGCGAGAGAGAAATGCAGGTGGGGACAATGTACCATGCCATCCATGCCATCATCGCTACTGTCCAGTCCGGTTGAGTGACGGTGACCTCAACAGTACAGTTAAGTTGGCGGGGGGCTTGGCGCCGTCAAGGCCAAAAGGCAAGACGAAACCAACGCCGAATGGTCCGTGCCTATGATTGGATTACGGTAGCCTGCCCCTCCCAAGATACCGCCTAACGTAATGTACTGTAACGATCCAAGCCAGGGTTAGGATTGGATTACCTCTCCTCTGACTGTAATGCGAGTTCGAGCAAGGGGTTAGGCTCAATGATGACACTGACATGAATAGGCCTCCAATAGGCAGACGAGCAAAATAAGAAGAGGGGTTTACGAGCAGTGGATACAGCGCTACCGTTCAACGGACGGTAACTGGATAAGACACTGACTGCTTAACGGAGTACATCCGGCACTATAGGGGACTTGCAGGCAGTTCGCGAGTAATTACAGGGGGTTGAACAGGAGAGGTTAGCGGCCATGCTTGGTGAGAGAGCCCCACTTTCACCTCACCTCAGGCTCAAAAAGTTGTCCGCTGGGCCGCCTTGCCTGCCTGAGCACAAAGGGTCCAATCCAACTCACACCACCTCCATCTTGATTTTGGGGGTGTTGATGATATTGAGAGATTTGTTGTCCAGATGAGTTCAGGAGGTCAACAATTACAACTATAAACAAAAGTAACTTTTACCCAAAACAACCGACAACTATCAGGACTCGATCTACAGGCACGCTACCGGACTCCGTCAAGTGGATAAACCTCTACCGTTTTCGTGTTTCCCACCCTCTGACGTCGATTGCACTACAAATGCCAAACGACCTCGATCCATGGAGACCGTATGCATTCTCCAGGTTTTCCACAATTGCTTGTGGTTCTTGTCTGGGGCACTTGACATCACACGTGCTGCGCTCTGCTTATTCATATTCGTCCAACTCTCAAAATTTCACGATGACTCGATTTCAACGCCTACTCTCCATGGAATTTCACGATGACTCTCGATTTCATATGATTTCATGGTCCATATTAACCCCCTTTTCGAGTCCATAATTCCCGGTGACTCAATCAATAACAATCATGTGTTTTATTTCTCAAATGCCCATCGTGACGACACGTCTCCCCATGTTTGTCGGTATCTCGGCCATTCTCCCTCCGCGCCAAATTAAAAAATTTTGATACTGTACCAAAGAACCCCTCGATGCTTGTCGCGATAGTAGGCGCCCGGCTCGTGGTGGTGGCGCAGATGCAGGGGCCCTGCGGCAAAGAGCCGAACTACGAATCGGCAACAGGTGGAGAATCTCATGGGAGACGTGTTGTAAAGTTACTGATGTTGAAACTGATTCCGAGACTGACGGTGGAGAGACAAGCCTACGGATATGCATGTGAAGTTACGGTATCGAGCTCTTACTAAAACCTCGGACGCAGTTGTAGTGCCCGTGCTAGAGATGCTGAATGATCTCGCTGCATCTGCATCTACTCATATCCCACTTGCACGTGTATATTCTGACGAGTGATAGATGTTCATGACCTCCAACATAGCGTAGTCTTGTCTCATGTGCGGTGTTAGTCAATAAGCATGATGCCTCTCTTCGGAAACCGTCCATGATATCTTGATATCTTGATACCGTTACCTGGCTTACTCAATCAAGCATCAACTGCATACCACTACGTCATACCGTTCACAGGGCCCCCCCTTGTTCAAGTCCCCTCAGCCTCCAAGTCTCGACTGTTCGAGGAGAAACGGATCGTTTCTGCCACCGTATTCAAACAAGAACCACCGAGTAAACACCACCGTGTCATGCCACGGCCATGCCACGATTCACACATCTCGGTACGAATTTCCGCTTCTCATCTGCCGTGCACAGCACACCGGCCCTCAACCCCGAAAGTACGCCGCACTGCCGTTCCTTTCTCGTCTGCCCGTTTCCGTAAAACACAGCATTAGCATAGCCTCCCTCCTTTTCCCGACGGTACCGTGTCAGATAACGACTCGAGCGAATAGCACCTCTCCGTTGCGGTGGAGACGGTGCTGTCCTTGGCACAGTTAGCGCCGCCGTCTGATTGGCAATGGCTTCATTTATTATCTCGAGAGTTTTTTTGGGGCTCGGTCGGTTACCGCGGGAAAGGGAGGTGCCTGTTGATCTGGGAACGGTATTATCGCGATAACAGTGTTTTTTTTTTACTTCAGGCTGAATAGGTAGGAATCGGAGACGGAATCTTTGTACAGCACAGCCCAGACGAGGCAGGGTCAAGTACATGACAATTTCTCCGAGTCGAGACATGCATGGCTTAGATACCAGATACCAGACACCAGACACCCATTGACAATACCAAGTCACCGTCTATTACCGTAGGATACAGAATCAATGATAACATCTTCAAAGGGTCCTCTCCTCCTCCCATAAGGGTCCACGCCACCAACCGACCGATCGTGAGACGCTTCACACCGATGTAGCATAGCATAGCATCTACAACTAAAAACAAGAATTCAGCTCCTCTACCAATCCTCGTCATCGATCCCAACTCTGCAATGCCCACATCTGCATCGCCAAAAGCCTCACGACGTCAGAAAACCCCACTCCCACATCCGTTATAAATTATTCCGTGTCTTGTTGCATCCGCATCTGCATCCTGCAAACTGGTGTGAGTGGAAACTGACGAAAGTTGCGGCTATTTCGCAGCAAGCATTTTCTCGCTTTGGTATTATGACGATCTTTTCGGATCGACGTTTTTCAGGCCAGAATGAGAAGAGCAGAATAATTGACATTTCCGACTCGTGCCGAATACTCTGTCTAATTAACTGTCGTGATAACTAAAACAACATCCTCTAACCAAATAAATACCCTTAATCCCCAAGTTTCAGCTACACTTCAAACTGAAGCCCCAGACCCTTTACACTTTGCAGCCCCCATATCCTCGGCCATATACCGCATACAGGTCTGGGGTTCATGTTATTTTCCCCGCGAAGCCACAGCCCCAGACATGACATGTCTCTTACTTACAGATGCTACTGTACCTTTTTGTGCTGCGTGATAACGACATAAACATGCCACCTGAATCCAAAAAGATACCCTCCAATCCTCAACACAACAGCATTTCCCCTCTTCCCCATATTCCCCCTTCCCCAGCTTCCTCCACACTCCACCTCCTCTCGACTCGTCTCACCACCATGTCCCACTCCCAAAAAGGCAATATCCTCTCTTGCCGACATGTTCCGAAGACACGGCCTGTCACTCAGACACACTGAAACACTAGGTACAGTAGACATCAGATAGCACAAGACCGTAGAGTTATATAGCGCAAGAGTAGACAGATTATAACGCAAGTTAACACAACTACCTCGGTGCCGCTGTCCCACATGTCACGATTGCTCTGTAGACGAAGTGTTGCGATTAAAAGGCATCTTGAATGTGAGAAATCGCGCAAGATACCTGAGTTTTGATGTTTGATGTTACTCCGGCATCTGCCATTTTGAAATGATAAGGCAATCTGAGAATCATTCAGGGTAGACAATCGACTCACTTACAACCAACGACATCCGACTTGAACTCTTACAGTAGTAGATCAACATCAGTTTTAACAATAGTAGATCGACTCGGGTCTTGCAAACATAGACAGGCTAAGCCGTACAAACATCACAAGTCCATAATCACCCTATCACTGCACAAACAGACTGACCGTATCAAACTTGTTCATGCTGTCCTTTTAACAATCATTATCAACATGGTGCCACTCGCTACAAATTACTCATCACTCATACCCCTTTTAGTTACCATACTTCTTGAAAGCACCAATAAGACCACCGGTCGAAGCATCGTGGCCCTGACCGTTGCCCTCCTCATCAAGCTCCTTGAGAATCTTCTTGGCCAGAACCTTGCCCAGCTCGACACCCCACTGGTCAAAGCTGTTGATGTCCCAGATAGCACCCTCGGTAAAGGTGAGGTGCTCGTAGTAGACAATCAGAGCACCCAGCTCAGCAGGGCCGATCGCACCACCAACGAGGATAGAGGTTGTAGGTCGGTTACCCAAGAATCGCTTGTGAGGGACAAGCTCCTCAGGAGCACCCTCGGCGCGGACCTCATCGTCGGTCTTGCCCACCATGAGAGCCTCAGCCTGGGCAAAGTAGTTGGAGGCAAGCATCTTCTGGTGAAGGTTGTCGCTGACGGGGTTGTGAGACTTGGCAGCGAGGATGAAGTCGGTGGGGATCAGCTTGGTACCCTGGTGAACAAGCTGGAAGAAGGAGTGCTGAGCGTTGGTGCAGGGCTCGCCAAAGAGGATGGGGCCTGACAAGTTAGCTTGGCCCTTTTTTTCTTGTAACTGTACTTACCAGTGGTGTACTTGGCCGAGGAGCCATCAGAGGTGATGGACTTGCCGTTGGACTCCATGGAAAGCTGCTGGAGGTAGGCAGGGAATCGGTGGAGGTACTGGTCAAAGCTGATGATTGTTAGTGAGAGCCCGTCTCTAAACCATCAATACTTACGGAGCAACTAGGTGAGTCTGAGCCTGGAAAAAGTCAGAGTACCACACACTCAAGAGACCACCGAGAAGGGGAATGTTGTCCTTGAGAGGGGTCTCGCGGAAGTGCTTGTCCATGGCATGAGCGCCGCTGAGGAACTTGTGGAAGTTGTCAAAGCCAACGTAGAGAGCAATGCTCAGACCAATGGCACTCCAGACAGAGTATCGACCACCGACCCAGCTCTCAAAGCCAAACATGTTCTTGCTGTCGATGCCAAACTTGGTCACCTCGTCCTCGTTGGTGGAGAGAGCAACAAAGTGCTTGGCAATGTCGCCCTTGTTGTCCGTCTTTTCAAGGAACCACTTCTTGGCCGTGTTGGCGTTGGTGGTGGTCTCGGCGGTGGTGAAGGTCTTGGAGGCAATGAGGAAGAGGGTGGTCTCGGGGTCAGAGTTCTTGAGAGCCTCGGCGATGTGGGTGCCGTCAATGTTGGAGACGAAGTGAAGGGTCATGTCATCAGCGCCGTAGTGCTTGAGAGCCTCGGTGACCATGACAGGGCCGCTACTAGATGTCAGTTGGTTCGGTTGATTGAGGGCGTGCAACTCACAGATCAGAACCACCAATACCAATGTTGATGATGGTGGTGAGCTTCTTGCCAGTGAAACCCTTCCACTCGCCGCTTCGAACCTGCTCAGAAAACTCCTTCATGTGCTGAAGAACATCGTTGACACCTCCCTTTGTGTTCATGACATCAACGCCATCAACCTTCATGTCCCAGCCGCCAACATTTCGCAGCGCAGTGTGGTAAACAGCGCGATCCTCTGTAAAGTTGATCTTTTCGCCAGCAAACATGGCATCACGCTTCTTCTCGACGCCAGCCTGCTCGGCGAGCTTCACAAGAAGGTCAAGGGTCTCATCTGTGAGGAAGTTCTTTGAAAAGTCAAAGAGGATGTCGGAGCTGACGCCATCGGAGGTGAAGGTGCGGCTGAATCGATCGAATCGCTGAGGGTCAGAAGCAAAGGCCTCCTTGAGAACGAAGGACTTGCCGACGCTGTCGCGATGAGTCTGAAGGTCAGACCAGGCGGGGAGAGTGTTGGCGGGGGCCATTTTGGAAGTGAGTGATGCCTTTGGATGATGAGAAAGAGACTGGAAGGAAAAGAGGAAGAGAATGTGGGAGGAGAAATGAGGATAACGTTATGTTTGGAGGTGAATATCTATGTATAGAGGGGAGCACAGTGGAATGGATGGAATGGGCGGGGTGATGGTGGGGGTATGATCCCACCAAATGGAAGCTTCTGCTGATGCTGTCATGACACGACAGATTAGCAGCTGAGGTCTAGCTAGTATGAAGTTATAATATAATATGACATGATTATTTGATTCTATCTACTTCTCCTCTATCTAATTAATTCTTTAATTATCACATCTTTCCAACAATTGTGCTACTCTTCCAAGCCTTCTTCATATCAGCCTCAGACCTCTTTAACCCCTCCAATGACAACATAGCTCAACAACACAAGCTAAACCACAGAGCTCCAGTTGCTCTAACGTTACCATAGCGCCCCGCCAACAGGTACACCAACAGCCAGCTTCACTTCTACTCTCAGTCCTCGTCTTAGTCATTCATGTACAAATCAAAAGGTTGGCTGACTGAACTTTTCCTCTCCTTTCGTCATGTCTCCATAATCAAGCTCTGCGTCATTCTTCCGGTTATGCCGGACACTCGCCGTAATTATCCCGCATCACCTCCGGCCTCACCATCTGAGTCCAATTGCTTGCCAATTGCTTGAGATTGGTAATAATCAAGCTCAATTCATAGCCACACAATCGCCTCAACATCCATGTGTCGGCAATATCACTAGCTCGAAAAAAAAACCGTTTGCTTCTACGCTGGCTGATTGGACGGGTTAAACACTGCGACATGGGCCTTGCGGCTGTCATGATATCCCTCGTCTTCAACAAAAAGCCTCACATTCAGCCTGTGCCTAGACAATATATCCCTGCATCATAAGCAGACTAACGAGTGTATCAAACTCCGACACGCCAAACCAAGGCTTATCTACATTCATCCTCTCTTCTCTCTAGGTTCCAGTCTCCTAGAAGCTGCTTATCATGGCTTACACTTATTTCCTATACCTCACTGACCATCACTCTCAGCTACATGGCTCATATTGATGCCAAGACTGATACTGCCGTTCTTGAGTGACCCAGTCCAGACTCGAGCCTGCTCGCTGTCTATATTCCCTCGGTCCATACGCTAGTCCAACTACATTTATCGGTTGTCTGTCAAGCTTCCAACAAATGATGGATCCTTGACACTACCACCCGCATCTCCCAACCCGGCAATCGGACGGTTATAGCTGAATCCTTGGAACTGGTTCTGCATCGTCTGCGACAGCATAGGGCCCTCGACGTAGGAATCTTGAGGCGCCTCGGATGTGAATTCGGGGTCAAAGTTGGCAGTGTCCAAAGCGTCGGCCTGAAATTGTTAGCTTGGTTCAATTATGAAGGAAGATATACATACCACACTGGGCTTGAATGTAGGTTCGTACTTGCGCTGCAGCAGCTTCCTCCAGTCAATAGCATGGAAGAAGGGGTGCGCCTTGATCTCAGCCGAGCCATTGGCGCCAAGTCGCTCCTCAGGGTTGCGGTTCAGAAGCTTGGTCAAAAGATCCTTGGCAGCCGGGGGAACAACGTCAGAAAAGTGCAATGGCTCCGATAGAATCTTGCGATACATCTCGTTGGTGTTTTCGTCGTAAAATGGTGGCAGTCCTGTCAACATTTCGTAGAGCAAAACACCAAGAGTCCACCAGTCAACTGTCTTGTTGTATCCCTGGCCCATCAACAATTCGGGCGCTAGATATTCGGGAGTACCGCAGAAGGTGTTGGTTCGGTCTTCATCCTTCATGTCGAGCTTGCAGAGACCAAAGTCGCACAGGGCAATGTGACCTTGGTAATCCAGGAGAATGTTTTCGGGCTTAAGATCGCGGTAGATGACACTAAAGCCGTGCAGACATTCAAGTGCGCAGAGCAGCTCGGCGGTATAGAAACGCGATCGGTTGACGTCGAATCGGTGCTCCTTTTGCAGGTGATGGAACAGCTCACCTCCGTTGACAAAGGCGAGGACAAAGTACAGCTTCTCTGGCGACTGGAAACTGAACTTGAGAGGCACAATGAAGGGGTTGTTGATCTGCGCCAGCACAGACCGTTCGGCGAGGGTGTGAGCGACTTCGGAACGAGAGATGATGTGCGCCTTGCGAATTGTCTTGAGGGCGTAGATTCGGTTTGTGTCCTTCTTGCGCACCTGCATCACCTTGCCGAAGCTGCCCTTGCCGACGACCTTGAGAAGTTCAAAGTCTTCAATCTTGAGCTTACCTGCCCGGGTCTCTACATACTCGACACCGACCTTAATTCTACCTGATCCGTATTGCACGTCGACCCATTCGGCGCCTTGGTGGCCGTCCTTGCGCTCGGCAGCCGCCTTATCCTTCTTGCTGGCCTTGGGGTCTTCTGCGTTCTGTTGTCTCTCTTCGAACCGGGGGTTGATACGCACCACACCCAAGAAGATGTCCTGGCTTCGTCCGGACCCGGGTGGTGCCGCTGGGTTGCGCATGTACAGGTGAATGACGAGTTCTGTCACTCTTGAAACATCAAACTTGTACTGGGTGTTGCCGCCAGCCCACAAGGGGTTCTCGGGGTTGCCGTCGACCGAGTTGACAAAGACCTGAACCTTGTCAAAGTCGATAAGGGCATATGGCATGTACTTGCCAGAGATTCGGCCGTGGTTGGTCGGGATACCGCTGAAACCGCCAGCAGACGAGTGTGGCCGGTTGCTGCCGTTAACAAAAGAACCAGCAACACGTTGTGAAGAGCCTGGTCGAACGGAACCAGACATGACAGAGCCGGATAGCGATCCTTGGTGTGATGAAGCGAATGCGCTTCGGTGCTGCTCGGGAAGGGAAAATCCTTGTCCTTCATGGAGAGTGACGACGAGGATACCGGGCTTGGGGGGCTTGACAACGGGAGCCTGTGTCATGGCCTCGGAGGCGGCTATTCAAGTCAGTCACCGGCTGGCAGCCAGATCTGATGTTCTCACCTATAGCATTCTCGGTCGTAGGAGTGACGGCGCCACTAGCCTGTCCATCCTTTTCCTTGTCGGTGATGGTCGAAGTGGAAGGGGATCGAGAAAAGGGGCTCAGGCTTTGGCCCAGATGGGTTTCCTTTAGCTCTGGAGGATGTCAGTTCGCGCGCGACAGAGGCAGACTCGAGTAAACATACTCTTGGTAAGCTTCCACGACATGGTTGCGACCGAGGTATTTCAGGGGAGTAGCGGGTGACGAAGCCGACGGATGTACAGAGAGATCAAGCAATGAGGACTTGACTGCGCTCGCTGACAAAGTCGTGATGAAGCAAAACGTTGATGGCGGAAGACGAGGTTCAACAAATGGATGATTTGTAACCCCGCATAAACGTGGAGAGAGCGTGGGCCGGCCGCTTTCTGAGTCGAGATATCGCAGAGAGAAAAAGGCGAAAGTTGTTTCAGCGGCGACAAGGAGAGGGAACGAAAGATCCAAGCTGATGGGAGAGGTTCAAAGTATGAGGAGGAGGCGAAGCAAAAGAGCCCGAGACGAGACGAGACGGGACGAGCGAGATACGGGGACGGAAGAAGGAGAAGGGGATTATGACATCCAGGGCCCATTGGGTGGCAGTGGCAGTGTGGACCTAGATAGCGGGAAGTAATTGACACTGTGACTAGGGGTTTGTGTAGCGGTTTTGGAGTGGTGGTGACGCCCTAATAGCACAGTGTTGAAGTCTGCGACATGGGAGTTTAGACTGTGGAGAGGGTCTGGAGCATCAGGTAAACCTCAGCCACGGATGGCTCTAGCTGTGTTGATCTGCTAAAGCGAAAATGATATGAAAGGGGCAAATGAGGAAGCGAGGTTAGTTTCAATAATTGATTTACTGCCCAATTCGAGGCCCAATAGGTGATCTTAGTTGGCCTTGTGTAGTATACTGTATGTTGGTATTGTTGCAATGTACAGTATTGTACAGCCACACTATTCATGATACGAATCGACGCGTGTCAATAGTGACTTTTGCTGAGCAATTAACGCATGGAGGTTACTGTAAATAGAAGATTCGTACCTTAAGCTTGCTTAGTTGGTTCTCCTCTTCCTGAACCAACGGGTATACTTATATTTTCTTAATTGTCAAGGGGTTCATTATATTAAAGATATCTCCACCTGGCTGAGCAAGCATTGGCAGCTGAATATGTTGGTGATGCTCCAAGATTGTACTTCCTAGTCAAAGCGCGGATAAGATTGAACCTCAACTGATACATTTTGTTTAGATATTTACTAAATACAGCATATTTCCAAAAACAAACTCAATGATCCGTACAATAAAATGTGATTCTGTATCCTTCCCGCCCATGTCTTATCGACAACTTACCCTACACCTCAGACCCCTTTTCTGGAACCCCCTGCGATAAGGAGGTGGGGGCCTGACACATCAGGCCAAAACACAATCATGGCCAGCCTGGCAAGAGCCGCAGAAGCAGGACACATTTTGGGGAGCTCCAAATTCGTATACAGCTGGTATAAGCTGTGGTCAACTCGAACATCACGATTGACGATTAGCGATTGACTCTTTTTTCTCTTGCTTTGCCAGACACTGCCTTCACCTTACCATTCGTCCCGCATGGTAGCCTCCTTCAGGGATTCCTACCGTTGACCCCACTACTTGGATATCACCGCCCTCGCTCGACAGCTTTCAACTTCAACTTCTGCGCAACGCGACTGTGAAAGCCACTCTCGACAAGATGAAGTTAGACGTCAAGGTCAGTTGGTGCTTTACCCGAATGCGTCTGTTCTCGAGTATCATTAGCAGCTGCTTGAGAAGCATCACATCCCTGCCGCAACACCTTCAGCTTGCCTTCTGAGCTGACACGTTTCGCAATACAGCGCCAGCTCTACGCTCGCAGCGAGCGAGTCAAGGGCATTGACTTTCATCCTCATGAGCCATGGATTCTCACAACCCTCTACAGCGGTACGCTCTCTGCGCTCGTCGCTCTCTCCCCAGGCTAACAGGATAGGCCACGTCTACATCTGGTCCCACGAAACCCAGCAGATCGTAAAGACGTTTGAGCTCACCGATGTCCCTGTTCGCGCCGGTCGATTCATCGCCAGGAAAAACTGGATTGTCTGCGGTTCAGATGACTTTCAACTACGAGTCTACAACTACAACACATCCGAAAAGATCACGTCGTTTGAGGCGCACCCCGACTACATTCGAGCCATTGCCGTTCACCCTACGCAGCCCTTTGTCTTGACTGCCTCAGATGACATGACCATCAAGCTGTGGGATTGGGAGAAGGGATGGAAGTGTGTGCAGGTCTTTGAGGGTCATGGTCACTATGTCATGGGTTTGGCCATCAACCCCAAGGATACAAACACCTTTGCCTCGGCCTGTCTGGACCGAACTGTCAAGATCTGGAGTCTCGGTTCATCCACCCCCAACTTCACCCTCGAAGCCCACGAGACCAAGGGTGTCAACCACGTCGACTACTACCCTCACTCCGACAAGCCCTACCTGCTCACCACCTCGGACGACCGAACCGTCAAGATTTGGGATTACACCACAAAGTCTCTGATTGCTACTCTCGAAGGCCACACCAACAATGTCTCGTTTGCCTGCTACCACCCCGAATTGCCCGTCATTATCTCTGGTTCCGAGGACGGCACGATAAGGATATGGCATGCCAACACCTACCGATTCGAGCAATCTCTCAACTACAGCCTGGAGCGAGCATGGTGTGTCTCGTATCAGAAGGGCAAGCAGGGTGTTGCAGTGGGTTTTGATGATGGTGCTGTTGTTGTCAAACTTGGTCGTGAGGAGCCCGCTGTGTCCATGGATACTTCCGGCAAGCTCATCTGGGCCCGCCATAACGAGGTGGTCTCTTCCATCATCAAGGGAGGAGGTATGTATGTCTGCGATTTGCCAGATAACTGCTAACAAGTATAGATGCCTCAATCAAGGACAACGAACCGATTTCTCTTCCTACCAAGGATCTCGGCACCTGCGAAGTCTACCCCCAAACCCTCATCCACTCTCCCAACGGTCGATTCGTCGCTGTCTGCGGTGATGGCGAATACATCATCTACACTGCCCTTGCCTGGCGCAACAAGGCTTTCGGCTCAGCGCTTGACTTTGTCTGGGCCTCCAAGGATAACAGCAACGACTTTGCTATCCGAGAATCCGCCATGAGCGTCAAGATCTTCAAGAACTTTGTCGAGAAGAGCGGTGGTCTTGATGTCGGTTTCCAGGCTGAGAGACTCCATGGTGGTGTTCTTCTCGGTGTTACCGGTCAGGGTGGTGTCTCTTTCTTTGACTGGGCTACTGGTGGTCTTGTGCGAAGAATCGAGGTTGAGCCCAAGCAAGTCTACTGGTCTGATAGCGGAGAGCTGGTGACGATTGCTTGCGAAGATACATTTTACGTGCTGCGCTTCTCCCGAGAGAACTATGTCGAGGCTGTGCAATCGGGTCAAGTCGAGGAGGATGGTGTTGAAGCTGCCTTTGAGGTCATTACCGACATTAGCGAAGCGTAAGTCTCCCCTCAAATACCCGTATCATGCTGACCAGAAAGTGTGCGAACCGGCGAATGGATCGGCGACTGCTTCATCTACACCAACAGCACCAACCGACTCAACTACCTCGTTGGCGACCAGACCTACACTGTCTCCCACTTTGACAAGCCCATGTACATCCTGGGCTACATTCAGCGCGACTCTCGTATCTACCTTGCCGACAAGGATGTCAACGTCACATCCTTTGGTTTGTCTCTTCCCGTTCTCGAGTACCAGACACTTGTCCTTCGAGAGGATATGGAGACTGCCGCCGAGCTGCTACCGACAATTCCTGACGACCAGCTCAACAAGATTGCACGATTCCTGGAGGGACAGGGCCATAAGGAGCTTGCGCTGGAGGTAGCGACAGATCCTGAGCACAAGTTTGAGCTTGCACTGGCATTGAATGAACTCGCTATCGCTCTGGACCTTGCTCGTGAGGCTGACGCCGATCACAAGTGGAAGACTGTTGGTGATGCCGCTCTATCAGCCTGGGACGTTGCCCTTGCCGCTGAGTGCTTTACCCACGCCAAGGATCTCGGATCTCTGCTGCTTCTGCACTCATCAACAGGTGACCGGGATGGGCTGACCGCTCTGGCTGCCCAGGCGCAAGAGGCTGGTGCTCACAATGTTGCCTTTTCATGCCAATGGCTTCTAGGTGATATCGAAGCCTGCACAAAGATCCTCACCGGGACGGGCCGACTTGCCGAGGCCGTGCTCTTTTCTCAAACTTACCAGCCCAGCTTGACCGCACCATTGGTAAAGGAATGGAAGGAGAGCTTGGAGAAGAGCAAGAAGGGTCGGGTAGCCAAGTTGATTGGTGTGCCCGGTGAAGATGATGACCTCTTCCCTGAATGGGATGAGTGGCTGAAGCTTGAGAAGGAGGGTGGCGCAACAGAAGATGTTAATGGAAAGGAGGCTGAAGCTGAAGCCGAGGCTGAGTCTGAAGAGGACGAGGACGACGAGTAGATGCGGATATGTGTTTTACCGAGCAATGGTGCTTAGATGGCTGGTGTAGAAAAGGTTTGGTCATTTTTCGTCAGGGTTGCCATGGCATCAATGAGTATAATGAAAAGAACATTGGCAGTTATTGTGATGTGGCTTGCAGGGGGTGACCGCTTGTTGATTGTGTCATGTGAGGCTATTCACACCTCGTGGATGAATCTCATGCATACGTGATCTACGACTTTAGTCCTACGACAAAGGCGTCTACGGTCATGCTAGTTCAATCGTGAATTCATTCGACTCCTCAGCTTCAGCTTCAGCCGAAGCTTGGACCCTGGATAGCGTTTAGCTCAAGCACCACGTTTTGACACTAGCCCTTTGTTAATCCACTAACTAAACAGGTGCGTGTGACTTGTGTCTTTTGGTGTTGAGGTTCGCAGAGGATACCGAAATTGTTTGCTGTGCCGTAGAGATACAGCATCGCGAGCTGTTGATTAGGTCATCTGATGGCATACTTGGAGTCGGGCATGTTGAAATGTTGCATTATGGGAAGAGTAACTGATTGTTGATTAGAGCCTGTTTTCCCAAGACTGACAGCCCAACAGCCTACCCATCCCATCACCAAGCTCAACTAATACTGCCATCCCTTTGAGCTTCCTCCGCGACATCCAGGAGTACCATACACACCACCCACAATCCACAAGATCATATCAATCATGGCCCAAAGTCCAAACCCGCCAAAGGTCAACATCTTGAAGACAGCAAGAGCCCAATGATGCGCATAGTACTGATCAACGCCCAGACATCCGAGGAAGAGAGATAGAAGCATCGCCGTGCGTTCCTGACGATAGCACTTTTCCGTCAAAGGACGCTCGTCATAGCCTCCCCAGCTTCGAGTGACGAGATGGGCGGCTTCTTGTTCTGGATAATGTCAGTATAGATAGTATGTGCTTGGGATAAACGTACCGTTGTGCATGTAGAGAAGCGCACTGCCTACAAAGGCGACAAAGACGTAGCTGAGCGTAATCAACTTCCATCTGCGGATAGCGAATACAATGCCGTTGGTCAGGCCACGGCCGACCTTGTCAGCGAAACCGATATTTCTAGGGTCCATGATGGATGAAGAGTACAAGATGCCAAAGGCCTAGATGCAGGGCGAGACACCCTTTATATGAATGACGGTTGAGACAAACAGGTGACTGTCGTGTTGCCAAGGGTGGTTTAGTCTTGTGACAAACAGGTTGTCCTTTGTGAGCGATGTGTCAAAGCTGAGAACCATGGCGTTGGTTGAGATTGCTATGAATCATTGGTAGACGGAATACTGCGTGTGGTACAAGAAAGGCCTATAGAACAATGCATTTCTTTGTGTGAGCTGCGCTGAGGCAAGTGTTTGGGCAACACATACCATACAAACCACGTAAATGGAAACAGGACGCAGTAACCAGCATGTCTTGCATTCAGCTGATAAAGAGTTTAAGTGGCGTGTGCTAGCTTGAGTTACCATAGGGCTGTTTTAATGATACACGGCATAGTTGTTTGCAAGACAAGTGACATGTTTAATTACTATTAAAAGCTGATATCTTCAAACAAACACCCATACCCGCTCTCCTCCACGTAACATCCTTACAGAGCAGCAACGACGATGCCAGCAACAGCAGCAGCGGCGTAGAAGAGACCGCCCTCGCGAGCAGCACCGTTGGTGACCTCGGCAGGAGAGCTAGACTCGGTAGGAGTAGCGCTAGAATCATCACTGCCGCTATCACTACCGCTACCACTACCAGAAGTGTTATCAGGCTTGGCAGCAGTAGAAGTAGCATCACCGCTACCACCCGCAGCAGCAGCATCAGTAGAGCAGACCGGCACAGCAGTAGCATACTGGCTCAGCTCGGGACACTCCTCAAGCGCCGAAGAGATATCCTCCGCGTTCTCGCCGTACCACGAGACGACCTCGGAGCTGTAGCTTGCGTAGTCATCGGACAAAGAAGCAGGGACGCTGAAGTCGCAGGCGTCTGTCTGCGGGTTCTTCATGAGGTCCTTTACGATCTCGGGGGGAGGCGTGGGGAGGGACTGGTAGATGTCGAGGATGGCGCTCTGGCAGTCGCCGCTGAGGCCGCCGATCTCAGCAGAGTCGGTCTGGCGAGGGGAGAGAAGGGAGCGCTTCATGAGGGGATGGGCCATGAAGCTGTTTGCCGAAACGGCTGTGGCGAGAAGGGAGGAGATGATGATTTTGGACTGCATTTTGGTGGTATGAGTGAAGTTGAGACTGATTGACTGTAGAGTGATAGTTCAAGAGACTGAGAGATGACTGAAGAATAGACAAGACGAGAAACACATCAAGGACAAAGACGCTCTTTAATAACTTGATAACCACCATAGCTCAACCCCATCATTTCCACCCACCGCCAACGCTTATCCCAACTCTGCCATGCAATATCGTCTACGTTGAATACTATTCCGTATTAAGACGGAGATTGAAAAATCAGCCCTACGATGAAACACGCAGACTTCAGCTCAGGGGTAGTGCCATTATGCACGTTCGATCGTCGTTTCTGCCCTGCCGTTTATCACGACCCGCAGTGGAACAGAGACGGGCTCGAAATAGACCAATCAATGCGCTACTAATCTCAAGTGCCGAGCAAAAGCTGGGGTTAGTCCTTGGTATGGAGGTTAGCTGGAGAAGTGTAGGTGTGATATTGACGCTGAACAAGGGCGTAGGAAATAAATGATGCTTAAATATAGACTATTTTGAGTTTATAAAGCTGTTTCATTATAAATACTCTGATCAAGAGACAGAGCATGTGGTGAAACACTTGGAGAAAGCCTTGTCAAGATGAGCTAGACAGACAAACTTGAGCTAAGAAACAAACTACAGAGTGGCTAAATATGCTTGCCCCTGAAATTAAGATGAGACAAATACGCCTTATGAACGCGCCCTTGTGAAGATTGCCCTGCTGCGTGGATATTAGTATGTAGATCCCTACTTTGTTTCATGCTTAGACTCGGCTTGATTACTCCCGTTTCTCGTATTTCAGCTTCAGCTATTGAGTTGGACCGTGAAAAGGTCCAGATCATGCCAAGACGACGCTTCTCAGATCAGCTTCTTTAGTAACTAGAGATATTATTATTACGTTAATTATGAAAATTCTTCAATCAATCAATACGATAGCCTCGCATGTCCAAAGTCACTGCTATTACACCGCAACAACTCCTCCAACACAACCCGCTCCCGAACCCCTCTCCAGACCTCCATACGGCCCCACACCGACTGACCCCCGTCATCCCCGTCCCCCGGGCTCCGGCGCGCCACTACAAGTCCCAAAAACCGGCTGACACCCCCTCCCACAATGCTCCGCTGTCGCACCACACCAGCCACTCTGCGAACAGCACGTCTCTCCATTCGCAAAATGCCTACACGTCGCGCCTGCATGTCTCGAGCCACAGCGCCCATTCCTCGACGGCGGAAACGTCCCCATTGCTGCGGCGCGAGACGTCGAGCTGGGTACTAGCGGAAGAACACGCGTGCCGACGTTACGATACCAATTTGCGCGTGGATCTTGAAGACATTCGCCTACTGTTACTGCAGAGAAGTTGTTGCGTGTGAGGGAGCGCAGCATGTGCTCTGTGAGGTTGTACACTGTCTGATACACCGGATCGTGCTCGATGTGAAGCCATGCATTCGAACTGGGACTTCTTCCCTCGACCGCATTATCCCAGATGGCCTTTGACGTGCTGATCATGTTCGGACTATCATGAAGATACCCCTCCGTATCAAGGTTAAAGTACGTAATATGATATCCCAGCTCATTCAGCCACGCATCGGTGGTAGCATTGCTGGCCGAGTACGGCGGACGCATATACGTAGGGAAGTAACCCAGGACATCGGCAAAGGCGATTTCGTTGTAAATCAGCTGGTTCCAGAACTTGGATCGAGACAAAGTCGTTAGACGCTGGTGAGACCACGTGTGGCTGGCGATCTGGTGGCCTTCTCTGGCCATGCGTCTTATGAGAGCTGGCCACGGCGTAGCTGGGTCGTTGATGGCGCCTTTGCCGAGGTTACGACCTGTGATGTAGAATGTTGCTCTGGCGTTGTATCGCTGTGTGTGTTAGAGAGTGATATCAAGGACTTGCCGTATTTACCTGGAGAAGATCGAGGAGGTCTTCGGTATAAGTATATGGACCGTCATCGTACGTCAAAGCAATATAGCCATTTCGATTACACCGATAAATAGCACGACCATATGGAATATTCCCAACTCTAGGTCTCGCAACGTTGATAGTATCCGGTCCATTCGGACGAACATTCGCATCGCATCCAGGACCATACTCAATCTGACACGATGGAGCCGAGCAGTAAAGATATCCAGTTCCGCACCATCTAATTTGTCAGTTGAGTTTATAAGAAGCGGATATAACTCACCCTGCACTTGAGCAACATTGATTTCGGGCACAGACTGTCCCAAAGCCTGTTCCGCAACGCCCAGCTTGACGTTTCTCGGGCTGGGTACGGCTAAAGAGAGTAGACCAACTTGGAGATGCGAGGACAGAGCAGGCTAGAAATGACACAAGGAATACATATGGTTCCTTCATTGTGAGAACGAGTGACTGTAACGAACGGATGCCCGGCAGCTATGGGTATTGCTGAAGTGGTTGTCACTTTATACTGCTCGATTGTCTCCTCACAATCTCCCCGCCTCGACGTATCATCAAGCCTAAGTGCAGGTTATTGTAACACAACATACATGCCGTTATGGTATGACTTTTCATCGCCTATAAGACAATTATATTCATAGAAAAATGAGGCCAGCAGCCACATCTAAACCACATCCTCTCACATACTCCCCTCCTCATTTGCTCCTCTTTTCGTTCCAGAAGAATCTCGTACTCCTAAATGACCAATATCCCAAGATGTATCACAACACACGCATGACACACACTCTGAAGACTTTCATGCAGACGCACATGGGAATACGAGGCAGCCGTTTCTGCAGGTCGATATACACGGTCTTGGGGATTTTGAACGGGGCTGCAGCAAAGGGTCTATGGCATGCTACACGATAACGAGATGGCCAACGGGGAAGGGAGAAATGTTCCGAGTGGTGGTTGAGGCGATTATGAGTTGGTGAGCTAGTACCTTGCATATTCCGGTGGAGAGGAGAAGAGGAGAAGATGGTGATCAATTGACAAGGAGGGTTGAGATGATGTTCTGTGAACCTGAGTTACTACCATGCTAACTGCCCAGCATACAACCAACAAGATCAACACATTGAGTGAGGAACATCGCCATGCTTCAACAAGTGCAGAAGATCCCTTAAGAGCTACATATTTGTTATGTTCCTGACATGCTACCGAAATATACCTTGTAACCCTCATCACTGCATACCTCTATCGTGTACGACTGCAACAACACGTCAACCTTGGTCGCAGCTCAAACAGAACCACCTCGTGCTCTGCAAGATGTTGGGGAACCATCGTCCAATACTTGCGATAGGTGCTGTAGGCTTAACGTCCTCTGCCTTTGATTCTACTATTGCCTGGCTTCATGGGGTGTAACCCATTTCAAGGTCTTCTCAGTTAATGGATTCACGTGTTTAGTGGCGTGCCTGAAACAAGAACTGATGAAAATATACTGTAGATTACGATTTCACGATAGAAGAAAATGGCACAGATAATTGTAAACATACTCATTAATAATTAAAGCCTAATAATAAGCTAAGCAATACTTTTGGTCACCCTAAATCATTACACCAAGTAATTCATCAATAATTAAGAGCTGGTGCGCTCAGCAGCCTCACCAGGCTTCTCATCCTCCACCAAGTTCTGCTTGTCAGTGAGCTTGGGGTTGCGCAAGCACAGGGAGAAGGCGATGAGAGGAATACACAGACAGATACCAGTAATGGTCAGCAGACGCTGAACATGCTTGTAGGCATCAATCATGGCAGCACGCTCATCGGTACCGACAGGGAAGTCGATAATGGCAGAGAGTGGCTGAGTGTAGGTGTAGACAGCGAGGGTGTCGTTGCCGAAGCTGGAAAAGCTGTCGGCGAGTCGAGCAGGGAGAACCTGGGTCCAGATGGCGCCCGAGACAGCGTTGCCAAAGGCAGACCCGACCTGATAGAGCGCGAGGTACAGACCAGTCATGACAGCGAGTCTCTCGTGGGTGACATAGGCCTGAAGAGATGCCTGGGCGGGGTATGGGAACATACCACCAGCAATACCCAGAAGAATCTGAGCGCCAATGACACCAGACTGGTTGGAGTCGCTAGGGTCACCTCGGTATCGGATAAGAAGACCGAAAGCGACAAGGAAGAGACAGGTACCAGAGACAATAAAGACCTTGAAGCGGCGAACCTTGTAGACGATGAGGCCGAGGATTGTACCGGTGATGACACTAGCAAACGAGTAGAGACTCTGGACTCGGGTGGCGGCCTTGATGCTAAAGTTGAACGACACCTGCAAAACAGTGTAGAGGTAATCACCCTGCATGGTCCAAGCAAAGTTGAGCATACAGGCGATACCCAGAGGAGCCCAGACAGAGCGATCCTTCATGTGGTGGAAGGGGACCAGGGGGTGAGGAGCTCGAAGTTCCCAGATGACGAAGACAGGGATACAGACGAAGCCAACGACAAGGGGCGCAATGATGTGAGCATCCGACCACTTGCCTTCAAATCCACCGGCAATAGTCAAGGGGACCAGGAGAAGAGCAAAGACGGCGATGAGCAGAATGACACCGACAATGTCGAGAAGCCAGAACAGCTCGACAGTAAAGCTCTTGAGGCCAAGCTGCTGGAAAGAGGAGCGGTAGCCGACAAGATGACCGTTCTTCTTGGCGCGACGTCCGACCACGAGAAGGCTGACGATCAAAGGCAGAGCACAGACGGGGTAAATGATACACCACATGCCAATACCCCAGCGCCAAGTAGTAGCACCGAGCACGGCCGCAGTAATATCTCCACTAACCCAAGTGTTGATAATAAAGGGCAGAGCAGGGATATAACTGAAGAAGAGACGAGATCGGACCGAGGTGATATCGCCAATGACGACCTCGACAAGGACGAGAATCATGGTATAACCAATCTGGTAGATGACAGCACCGGCGGAGAAGGTATCGAGGTTGTTGGAGGAGGCCTCGACGATTGTTCCGATAGTGTAGAAGAAGACGGACACACAGATAAGCTCGATACGACCAAAGACATCAGCGATTTTGCCAGCTGTAGGCTGAGCGGCAGCGGCAATGACGGCTCGAAGAGTGTTGACAGAGGACTGAAGCGAATGGACACCGAATTCGTTAAGGGCGGATGGCTGATAGGCATATCGCACCGTTCCGTCGAGACCGTAGGCATAAGAGATGAGAAAGACACCCAAAAAGATAAAGATTCGATCGGTTCGAGTAATGACCTCGGACATGGCCTTGATGCGCATGACACCAGGCGAAGTGATGTCGCGGAGGGCGTCGGCAGTTGCATGACCGTCGCCATTCTCGTGAGTCTTTGGAGGCTCGTGAGCCTCCTTGCTTGAAGCTGGCGGAGAAGACATGCTGGATGATGGAGGAGAAAGGATAGAGTACCGGCGAGAGGAGAAAATTTTGAGTGCGAGATTGAAGGTTTAAAAGGTTGCAGAGGAAGGGGGATCCACTGCGACAGATTGATTAGATAAGAGCATGCGACAGGTAAATAAACTGCCCCCTTTACCGTAGCGTAGTTAGTCTAGAAAAAAAAAGAGTTTTTCTCAAAGGATCTGATAATATCATGCGACCATCATTTCAACCGTTGGCGAGTAAGAGGTGATGCTAGTTTAGCGTGAGATCAAGGGTGCTAGGATGATGAGAGTGGCGGCGGCCAACTTCGGAGATTTAGAGGTTTAAGTGGACGGTAGATGATGAAGAGGTGGATTGTATGAGAGTATCAATTGACAATAATAATATCCTCTAGACACTGAGTTATCACCATAAAAGAATATAAACTGAATTCTGTCTCAAGTACGGAATACACGGGATAGAGTAGTATCGATACAACATGCCTGGGCTGATTCGCCGACTCTTTATCTTGGCGTTAGTCAATCAACCACTAAGTGAGCCGAGCATCAAGCTTGTTAACTCAATTTAGTAGATAAATCCTTGGCACGTAGAAAAGATCGACCGAGTCATTACCTTGTACAGACACTCTAACCAGGGACCTTTAAACAGCTGCCTGGACATTCTGACGTTCTGGCATTCTGCACGGGCTCGCCGATGCAATCACCTCAGCTCTTGAGTTTGAGTTCCGAGGCCTCACGTTGCATCAATCAACTGTCACATTCTATATTCAGCCTCCGCCATTCAGCTCTGTCTACAGCTAATGTAGATGCAACGTCACCGTCTGATCCACCAAAAGCAATAGACTTCTCGGTAGAACTTCTTAGACCTGAAAAGTTTGACGCCATTATCCACCTTCGGTCAAAGAGCCGCAAAGGGTCTGATTGATAACAGCCCACTAAACAGACCATCCCTCGTGGCGCTTGCGGCGAGTATCCAAAAAGGTAATTAGCTTCACCTTAACCCCTCCGTGTAATTTTCTACCTCTCTCGGCGCGTTCTCATCTGGGCATCGTTCCAAGCCCTCGGGTCAGATCTAAGCTTGACCTATTGTCTTGGCGAAAGGATTTTCATCCAAAACTCCACTGAACAGGAATTATAGATGGTCTGGAATCTGATACGGTCCACGTAGGTGACATCTTGACCGAGATTGGCAGCTGTGATGGAGTCTTGAGTCTTTGAGCCTCGGTAAGTATGCACGTCAAGGGGAATAACACGGCTTGACAAGTCAGAAGTGGCAAATTAACGGGCTCAAGATGAACCCGAAGGAGTGGATGAGTTGTGGATAGACAGTTTTCAGCTAAGGCGAGGATATCAAACTCGAGAGGTAAAGGGGCGACGGATGAGCCGGAGAGCGATAATCTTTCACTCAATATCTCACCAATATCAGATCGAGATTGGTCTGATAATCTCTCGTCAATTACCCTCTTATACTGATCACTTTGATGTAACGCCTTGTCCACCAACCCACTTGGTGGGCGATCGCTCCTGCATGACATCAAGAGGCGCACTCGTTAATCGCGCGTCTAAACTGATGGCGACCTTATCAGTTATCTCATATTTCATCACAATACCGTGTTTGCAGCGCAGAGTTGTTCTTTTGCAGCTCAGTCGAATGTGGTGCACTATAGGACCTGGTTGTACTTGCAAGGTATTCTTTTCTATTCTGGATTGAGGGCCAGTCTACATACTGTATGTAGGAGCCTAGTTTAGGTGTGAAGGGCCTCTTTTGTCATCGTGACTCCATGCTTGTTCTTTGCATTGCTATTGTGCGACTACAAGCGACTTTATTTACTATGTTGTGTAGACTAGAGGGTTGATATGCTATTGTTTAGTAACGCAATCTGCAGGAGCCCTTTCTTCCGAATTGTTAATGGTCCAACTTGTACCATAAACAAGCGCCTGCTATCCTCCAGACAAATGAAGTCTTTGTGAGACTCAGCATTGTAGGCCATCCTTTGTAAGCTTGTGCAATCACGACCTCCCACCCCCTTCACTGAATACAAAGCATCAAGGTATGTCGCAACTCCAACGAGACACATATTGCAACATGCAACTATTCTAGATTCATACTGAAGGAACTACCCGCCTTCATCCCAAGAATCGAAAGGAGTGGCATGGCAAGTTCTTATTGGAAGTGTAATGTGCATTGGGCGGTATGCACGAGCTGTGGAAAAAGAAAATATTGTTTGCTATTGTGTATGTATCAGTATACTTCTGTGAGGCACCTTCAAGGATTGTTCTGTTATCTGGAATACCTTAATGCCAGGGATCAACGGCAGCAAGGCAAGATGCAACTCCGGAAGACCGAAACGATTATACAAATTGTAACCGATATTTTGAGGCTTTCAAACCTGAGAGTCTTAACTCAGCACTCCAATAGAACCCAAGAAAACACCCAGTACCAACTATGGTGTCTTCAGTCTTACATTCAAAGCCAGTTGGAGGCTGCTGATGAACGAGACCATGTTTACGGAATGTTGGCCTTGGTCAGACTATCCATTATCCCAGATTATACCAAATCTATACAGAAAGTCTATGTCGAGTTTATGTAAGTATATGTGGACACGTGGAAAAGACTTCAGATCAGTGACGACCCAAGAATCTCAATCGATTTTCGAGAAAAAGTGAGTTGTTTAGACTTTCTGCGTACACATGCAGTTGGCACTCAGCGCCTTTACGGGTTACCAAGCTGGTATTTTGTATCCTCTGCCAAATATCGGAAAGCCTCCGCGGCTAGTATCAAGTTTTTAATAGATACTCTGGGTGTATCATGCACTGTACCTGAACTCCGGTCTGAGATGCCGATAGCCGTCATTAGCATGAGTCTGTGAGTGAAAGCTATCAAAGCTCAGAATATCAAAAAAAAAAAAAATGTATCTTATTAGGAGCTAGTGGGTGAAAGACAGTCAGATCACTATGACCAGATGCCCACAGAGTGGAAGCAGCATGTGAAAGACGACATAGTAGTGGGATTCATAAATACAGAAGATGGATTAGTGGGAGCTGCACCAAAGGACGTGGTCCCCAGAGATGAGGTATGGGTTCTTTCAAGCTGCAGTTTGCTCGTCATCCTTCACCCTCAGGACAATCACTTCCTCTTTTTTGGCTGTTGTGCCGTTAAGGGGCTTATGGACGGCGAGGTGTCCGATCTCATCGCATCTGGACGCACCAAGATCGAGATTATTAAAATTAGATAGTCCGAATCAGAAACGACACAGAAGGACTGGATTTGGACGGCCTAAACAGCAGCTAAAGAAAGCAAATGCACAGAAGACGGTGGTGTTTTGTGGACGGAGATATCCGGAGATAAACCGGTACTTGGCTGGGAAAAAAAAAAAATGAAATATCGACATGTAGACAGCGTCTTTGATTAGGAAGGAATCTATGTGCTTTCGTTGTGAAGACAGCTCACCTTCGTGAGGGTGAGAAGTAGATTCAAAAAGAGAATAGACTTTGTTCGATGAACCAAACTATATAACTGACGTGATGTTATTTGATACTGACTAGACTTGCAAGAAGATTGTTTCCCACATCACTAACCATCGCTAGATTTCAAAGTGCTTACAATGTCGGCTGCAATCGAGACTTAGGAATCGAGAATCAAAGACGTAGGTGTAGAATTGTAAGAAGAATGATTCCTTGCTTGATGGGCCAGTCTATTGTAAGACAGTCTCGGCTGTTCTATTGTTTGATAGAGCTGTGTTCTGTGGTCTCACTTACAAACTAAGGGTTATTCAAGGGCTAAACTGTTGAACTTAAGTAGTTGAACAAGTTATTAGATCAGGCACCGCCAGTGCATCAGGCAATTAATACAAAAAAGACAAAATCAATAGAAGGTTAGTTATCTTATGTCCTTTTAAACTGGCACTATTTCAACCCAGGTAAGCAAGCCGAGAGATCTTGAGAATTCAGGATACACTTCACATACGTAAACAAGCAAACTCATATCAATATTTCACTCTCAAAGGGATAGGGTGGTGAGAAACGCTCAGGTTATATATACGGTATGAACTATCTACAAGAATCAAAAGACAAGACAAGACAAACTATCAGACCAAACTTGCGCTGCAGGCAGTTTAGTTGACGCTGATGGTGTACTCAGAGGTGGCAAAGACACAGTTGGAACCTGAAAGAGTTAGCTCTGAACAAACATATACTCGGGATACAACTTACCAACGAAAGGCTCAGTACCGGCTTGGAAGCTGGTAGCAACATAGCTGCTGGGAACTCCCTGGTTCCTGGTGAGGTAGGTCAAGAAAGGAAGAAGATCTCCCTGGAAGTTGCCCTGGTTGCTAGTAGCGACGAAAGAAAAGACACGAACTTTTCCGTTCCAGCCGCGGAAGATCCTCCAGCTGGCGCCGTTGAGGGTGACAGTAGCAAGAGGGTTAGAGCCATGGTCAGAGATAGGCCCAGCACCGCCGTAGCTGCCAACCCAGATCATGATCTCGTACTCATTCGCGGCACCAACTGAAGGAGCAAGCCAGAGATCGTAGGAAACGTTGGAGACCATGTTGCTGCCGCTGTATCGCCAGGTCCACTTTGTCATGACGGATCGGATGGCAGAGATGCGCTTGTTGATGTTCTCAAGAGCGACGTTGGAGTACGACTTGACGTGGATGTTGCCGCCAGCCCAGCTCCAGCTGCTAGACCAAGAGAAGGACTTTGTGCCGCTGTTGTAAGAGTTGAAGGTAGTGCACTGAGATCCAGAAGTAGCTTCTCCCCTGCCCCAGTTGTTGTGGTAGACGCTGTATCCTCCGGTCTGAAGGGAGCCAAAGGCGTCACACCAGGTGGTGGCACGCTTGTCGAGGGTCTTGGAGGGAGTGGTAGGAGTGGCTGTTGCCATGGTGGCAAGGAAAGCCGTGACGACGCCAAAGAACTTCATGTTGATGATTTGAAACAATAGGGCTGAGTAGGTGGTAGTGAGTGGAATGGGTTAGTAGGTAACATTCAAGTGAGACCTTGGCAGACATCTTATATAAACGTTGATCCCATATACAACCTTCCCTGCTTTAACCGTTTTGCCGGATCTTGGCCTGTGTGTTCAACCTGAAACCCGTTAAGATGGTAGTAGTCTTAGTTGACCCCATACAAATGCCGACATGCCGAGCCACTATCGACTCTTCCACCAATCACGACTCAAGGCATTTACCCAGACTAGATCTCCCAGCAATAGAATACCGGACAGGGTTGTCCTCGTGAGGCCATAAGCGTGATTGGATTGGACCATAGTCAGCCTGAATCGAGTTAACCTACGGAGCCACCGAAATCTTTCTGGAAGAGGTAGCCGGATTCATCTTCCGTTGTCTGTTTTGGTACAAGTGTCTCGTTAGTGTGTCGTGTCGAGGATATACTTTAGGTGAATGTTGAGATGAACCATGAAAGTCGGACGGTATATATTCTACGGCATGGCCGTTGCATTGATCGGTTGATCGGGAGTTGATCCTACTTTCGTAAGTAAGGCCGGTCAAATACCGTTAGACGAACTCAAGTATCAAACTCCGAGACACTTCACAGCCTGCACTTGGACAGAACGACAGCATTAAGCTTGACTGAGCAATTCTTGAGTCGATATGTATTCTTGTACGATGGCTACATTTCTCTTGGGAATGTAAGGCTTTGATCTGTCAAAGAAAGGCGTAAGCTCCAAGAATAGACCGCTACTCTATTCCTCTGTGCACAAGGATCAGCTAACAAGCGAAAGTCAACTATGTTTAGATTGAAACCTCGGCAGGCTATCGAAAGGTTAAAACAAGAGCCAAACTCTTTTAAATTAAAAGCCAAGCCACTAGTAAAGTAAAATCTGTTAGATGGTGAAGCTGTACGTAAGTCCTCGTTGGTTGCCTACGTGGGTAGCTTCACAAACTTTAGTCCTGAGTTCCTGATTGCTCTCTAAACGAAAACATATGAAATAGTTATTCTTATAACCGACAGTTAATCTTTACAAATCATGCATAGCACTCTCCATACCGGTATTCAATTGATTGTTCCTTGTCTGTAAGGCTTCGCTCTGATATCCTCTTACATGTACACCAACAACAACTACAAGTATCACAAGTACAAGTCAAACAATACAAGATATAGCAAATACAGTCAAAAAGATCAAAACATACAACAGCGGGGATTCGCTGGTCGTCACCGACCCAACTACT
>JAJJWM010000638.1:0-16658 GCA_021655865.1 Fusarium guadeloupense
GTATAAATAGAGATTATAATAAAAGAGATTAATAACCTAATTGACTCTTTACTGCATAGAATAAAAGTATATATTTATACCTAGAGATAGTATACTAAATATTAAAGAGGAGATTTAGGGCTTTAAAATGATATATAATACATCTTAATTGACCGTCAATTAATAGAATTCTCTATGAGTGAAGTTATTACGGCCAAATCAGTCAAGGTAGTTGGGGGTGGAGCGTTTGTAGACTTTTGGACCCCAATTTTAGTTGCAGGATCAATGGCTCCGAGTTCCGCCATGCACAGACCCCCAATACCTCCAAGCGACGCAAGCATGGCTCTTTACTTAAAGTTGGCGGGGTTGAATAGGCGGCCGCGTATGCAGTCTTCTGCATCTGTATATAGCTTTATGCATACTTCGGGGGAAAAGAGTCTGAGGAGAGATAGGTCGGTGTTTAGTACTAGGAATGTATCGAGGGGACGGTCTTTAGACCACGGATATGCGAGGGAATAATCGGCTAGTAGGTTGTTGGCATTTAAGCTGGGGGCATTGGCGGAGCTGAAGAGGTCTATAACGTCTACGTTTTAGCTAGTTTGGTTAGCAGATAGAGCCCAAAAAATGATCTTAATCTTATAATATGTATTGTGGCAACCGTTCTTTACTTTATCACCCTTTGTTGCCATCGAACGGCTGACCATTGTTCAAACTACCCAGTACCCTAAAGTAACCGGACTTGCGATCTGCTCGTCCACCGAGTCAGGTCCGATAAACAGACCCAGTCCACCTGGGGGCGCGAACTGCACTTAAAGCCGAGTGTAATCATCATCAGCGTCCTCGCAGATATCTTCGCTGAAGTCTTGATTTGGGTAACAGATCACTGCCCTGACTGAGCACGCAAGCTGACCATTGTTCAGCTGGCATTTGACAAACGACTGGGATTTGATATCTTCAGAGAAAACAAAGAGCTGAAGGGGTTCCCCCAGGAGTAAGTCCAGATTGCGCAGATGTTGTCGCCAGTCTCATCAACTTTGAGATGATGAGTCTCCGGGTCGATATAAAAGTTGGTAGGGATAGTAGGACGGAAGCCGGGGTCAAAGAACAGGCCGTTGCCGATGAAGCGTGGGTTCTCTGCAAAATCGGTGATTATGTCTGAGCCTTGAATGTCGCCAGAGTTGCCAAATGCGTAAAAGGTAGGGTTGGCTGCGGGCGTTGCAGTGGTAGTCTCGGTTGATATTTCAGTGGTAGTAGCAGTATCAGCTCCAGTCGTCTCAGTTGTAGTCTCGGTGGATGTCGCAGTCTCGGCCCCAGTAGTTTCAGTCTCGAGTTCCTCGGTGCTGGTCAAGACCGTCGTTGTTGTCGTCGAGGTCGCCCAACTACTAATGGCCACATCTGACTCGGTTATCACCGCTGATGTCTCTGTGGTCTCGGACGCGTGTGATGAAACTGCATTGCGGCTGTTGGCAAATATCCCACATGCACAGATTTTATCTCCTGAACTGACCAGAAACAGGCTTGCAGGGACTTGCAATGGCTGACTTTATAGTGAACAAGGCGCAAGCCAACAAAAAGGGAATGTTGGAACGCATGGTGCAGGCGATTAACAGGATCCGCTCAACGAATGTACAGATAGAATTGCAGATCCGACCAATCAGTTAAAATGGAGAAAAGGGGACAGAAGGCGCAGAAGATATAAGGAGATATTAACAGTTTAAAACAAGAAGAAAACTACTCCTAAAATCGTCTGGAAATGAAACCTCCACTATCAAGTTAATATTCTGGGCACTATCAAAGGCAAAGGTTCTAGACGTAAGTCTAAAGCGCCACAAGTCTATATAACAGATCACGCTAAGCTGATAAATTGTTTAGACTACTGTCAAAAGTGTCTGATGCCCGTTTACTAGACATAGTCTAATTAGATGACAGGGCTCACGTTAGATCGAAAACAACCCAGCTACCCTGCGTTGCTAGAACTCCGATTAGCAATTTTACCATGGTGTCGAAACATAGCGATTAGCTGCTATCGTCACCATCAGCTTGAAACTGCGTAGAAATATAAGACACCCGTTTTTTTTATTCCTAGGCATAATTGTTGAAAGTGGCGAGTCCAGCGATAATAATGTAACATCTAGATAAAAGCCAGGAATAAAGACAATAGAATTGTCAGGCTTCGACAGATATTTATGGTACAAGAAGTAGCTGGCGTGCAAATATGAGTTGGAGAAACCCGCACGTTAACATAAAGTTTTTGAATTAGTTAAGTAATCGTAAAATAGTTAAAGGATATCTAAAGCAAAACCGAGGGTCTAGAGAATTCGAGAAGAAGAGATACCGCACTAGCGGAGCAGATGCGATCTATCGAAATATCGACAATACAGCTAGGAATAGGTTAGCAGATAGGCTCCAAACAAAATCCTGATCTTGTAACAAACCTTCAGCCCTAACTGGGTTACTCATGCGTACGCAACACCAAAGAACAAAGAACGCAAGCAAACTCTATGTATCGGGAAATATCCAATCGCGGGCGTCTAATGAGCGTGTTTCTCATCTTGACAGTATCATAGGTAGGTAATAGTAAGACATTGGATAGAAAGTATACTCTACGTCCTGTAGGTGTGACCAAAAGTGGAAATACTCGCCGAGTTGCAGATATCGGCACTGCGTGATAGTGGGGAGCTGAAGATTGTGACAGATCGGACCGTGCCGTGCCGATCAATTACCCAGCGTGCAACCAGCTACAGTAGCTTGTGGTTGACGTGTTGGTCGCAATCTAGGTTCTCGTTGGGGAAGAGATCTACTTTACTACAAAACCTGTGGCTAGCTGGGCGTACGTGCGGTGTGACACGGAATATCGCTCATGGCCACTATCGTTCCGTCTTGGTAAGCCCTAGTAGCTGGGGCTCTCAATTGACTACCTGGCACCACATTGCGTCTCGGGCTATGCTCCAATGCCTTACAAGTATTGGGTGTATTGCATAAGCGCTTGATGAGCTCATCACAGGTTTGGTATATTTCACATCTCAGCAATCAGACATACTAGTCAAGGTGGCGATTGGATACTTGGTGTAGCTACACTACATTTGGCCGTGCAAACTCTTGAACAGAGTATAAAAGAACAAGTCCTAGTTATCATATTCCTGCTTTGTTTCTCACTGCATATCCATATTCACTCAAGTCCTGTTCATACTCCAATACTCCTAAATCATTTACATCATGGCGTCTATGCCCCTCGTTTTCACTTCCAACAAGCAGGTCATCAGCACCACTAGATGGGCCGAAGACATAAGCCAGAATGCCGGAAGCTACAGCGACTGCTTCGTGAGGCGAATCACTCATGTAAAGAACCTCAAGTCTCCTGTCGTCCACGAGTACTTGCAAATCATCTTTGAGAACACCGGTCGCGACAAGGACTCTTCTTCGGCCCGTGATCGTACCCGTGTGCTGGCCGAACGTCAGACAGACCAGGACCAAGTCATCGTCGGGCAATGGTCCTTTGGGTCCGCACCTCACGGCTCATCGTCCGGGGGTGGTTCGGAAACTTGGCTTGAACGTTTGAAGGAAGCCTTTGGAGGCTCTTCCTCTTCCTCTTCGAGTGGTGGTAGCCTCTTACCTGTTCCTCTGTGGTCTCTGACTTTCAAGGATGACAATCTCAATGTCGTTGAACTGGCCCGCATTGTTTTGGCGACCACTGTCAAGCTGGGAAAATACAACTTGCTGACGAGGAACTGCTACGTCTTTGCCAAGATGGTGTACGACTCTGCACAGCTGAAATTTCAAGGTGTAACCAAGGCTTGGAAATATGCCTACTTGCGAGCGGTACCTGTTGTGTGGAAGAGTCGTGGCGTCAAGGTAAGTACCCTCCAATCTTATGGTTACTAAACGAATATGCTGAGACTGTGTTAGGAATCTGCCGACAACTTTGACAAGGACAACAAATCCAAGTTTGAATGGGCTCCGGCAGACGACTTTGAGAACACATTGGGTATCTTTTACGCTATTGCAGTTCAATTCCTTCGCGATGAGGGCATTGAACTGAACGAGGAAGACACCAAGTACCTGATTGGGTACTGCGCGTCAAAAGATAGTGCAGACCGCACGACCGAGAAGGCCTTGAAGGAGGCAAATGCCAAAGAGGTGCGTGTCGTTTTTATAAGATCCTTGCCGTTTAAGCTAATGACGGTGATAGGGTGAAGAGAACATGAAAGATCAAGTCGCAAAGGTCCAAAATGAGCCTCGCAGGGACAGCCTTCTGGCCCTGTATCAGCGATACGCGGATCAAGCTCCGGTATGTTGATCCACCATTTCTTCGTGTATCTGACTAACATGATGTGCAGGAACCTGAGCCCGCCGACACTTCGGAGCCGCTCTTCTCTTTCATCGAGGTCGAGAGTATTCCGCAAGATTTGGAGCAGCAGGCCGACGAGGCAGTCAAGGTCCTTGTGGGTGCGGTTTTGGAGGAACTTGAGAAGCCCAACGTCGCCCAGTAAGATTGGGATCCTCACTAGACTCTTGGTAGATAGTGCGATAGGTATCATCAAATTACTACAAACTCGGTGTTTTCCTTTGAAGCATTGGACTCTTCGCTTGCGGCTCGTGTACGTAGTTTATTATGTTCAACTATGTTGGTCTTTGACCAGCACCACTTATGTGATACGTCTATTCTCTCTCTTCCTGCTCAAAAAAAATCCATGCATGTCTTTCAGAGTCTTAATCCACAAGCGAGTGATCTAAAGTATATATTTGTGTCTGATGGTGAAGAGATGGTGAGTATAGAGCCTAGTGGACGCTTTCGCTAGACGCGATTTCTATAGAGGCTGCTCCCTATCTATTGATTACCGGCAACATCTCCAAGCCCTAGAAGTAAAACTGCCGCTACTAGAGGCCAAATCGAGGAGAGAGGCTTATGTACCTCCATGAATGACGTCGGCGAAGCAATCGATTACTCGCTGAGTGATGATCTTCTTGGCAAAGCGGACAGCATGGCGTTCATTTACCTTTGCATGGAGGTATAGAGGAAGTAAACCTGCAGTATCGTCATATAATAACAATACAAAGAGCCTGGGAGTGTCATCACTGCCGCCCCCTTCCATGTGCCGTGCTGACTACCATAATCGAGAATCTTGCCAGATTGGCGTCATTACGAGGAATGCATGGGTGCCTAGATACCTTAGTCGTGACATGAGGCGAAAGGGCTGAAAACAAGATTATGCGACCTGTATCGGAAGAAGAATGGATATGCAATAGGTTCTTACAGTAAATAGTTTAGTGAATCTAGCCTAGGCAGCTGAATCTGAAACATTGCGGCCTTTATCCAACCAATGCCATTCGACATAGACTGATTGCACAGCAACCCGCAGCGAGCTGAGCATATATCACTGTTACAGCCCTTGGCTGTCTTGGCTTTATTAGTTCGGCTGCAGAATATCACAAAGAGGCTTGAGAGTGATAGGCGATATGAACGAATTATCATATTATGCCCAGTATCTCACCCAGCAGGCAGAGGGCTAACCCGGCTATGGAAGCCGGCTTACGTTCATATTTGTGGATCTTGAGATCTGCATACAGATAAGATCGCGGAGACGGGTAAGGTAACCCGTGCCGCGATGCAAAATGTACCTATAGTCAGCACAACAGTGGTGAAGCTCAAGCTTCCGCCACCACTGCAGTCAAGTAAGAGCAAGAGAGGTTATTAGTCCGGGTCCAAGATTGGAACCTACTCTTTCAGTATATACACAGAGACATATCCCATTACAATTTCGCCGAAAAAACAATATCCTATTTTCACGGTTATAGCAACCAGTCGAGTACACTCTATCAAATTCTTTTCATCCAACAGCAAACATGACCGCCGACATTGAGATGGCATGCTGTCTGCCGATGCCTTCAGCGCATATTCCCAACTTACCCTCCCACAACCTCAAAGACAACGGCGACGGTCTCTCTCTCGCTGTAAACTCTGAATGGTTCTGGGGTGTTGGCACCTCGCTGCACGTTCGCTTCCTGAACCGAGACGCCCGTCTTGAGCCACTGGTTCAAACGGCGGCCAGGACCTGGGAAAAATACGCAAACATTCGCTTCATCTTTGACGACTCGGAAGATGCAGAGATCCGCATCGAGTTTGTCCCAGGTCTCAAGGGTGGCAGATCTCTCGTCGGAAAGCCCCAACCGGATCAGAGTAACTCGCCTTCTGAGCCAACCATGTATCTGGGATCGGCCTTGGGCAACGACAAAGAATTTCGGAGAACGGCTTTACATGAGTTTGGTCATGCACTGGGCTGTATTCACGAGCATTCCAGTCCAAAGGCCGTCATCGAGTGGAATGAAGACAAAGTCATTGAATGGTACAAAGAAAGCGGATACTCGGAGGACTGGGTGCGGAAAAACGTCTTCCAACGCTACAACAGCACTTCTTTCATAGCCACTCTCTTTGATCATCGATCAATCATGATATATCCCATCAAAGTTGGGTGGGCTAGCAACATCACCTTCATCAACTGGCCCGATGATCTTTCTGAGGCAGACAAGATGCTCATCCGGAGAATCTACCGTCCCATCATGGAGACGAACGACATCACGAGCTATAACACTGGTGAATCCAGGGAGTGGTACAAGCCGGTCGGCCAGAACGTCAAGAGGATCGAGCTTGCGAATGCCCAAGAGCGTGACATGGAATTCTCCATCGGACTCACACAATTCGATCTAGCCTCCAAGGAAGGCATGCACCTCAGAGCATACCAAGATTCTGTAGAGAAAACTGTCTTCAATCTCCATCTAGACTCCAACGAAGGAACCACTCAGTACTCGGCAGCAGCCCACTGCATGGTGAGCGAGAAGCATTCCATGACGATCCAAACCGGTTCCTACACTACCCACAAAGACGACATGGAAGACGATGAAGGGAACGAGTACAGAGTTCGTATCAAGTTCGATCATCCTTTCGAAAAACCACCAGGCGTCATTGTATGGATCCAATCCTTTGACTTTGGCCCCGGCAGTGGTTTCGGCATGACGACCGACGCCGCGAATATCGCACAGGACGGATTCGATCTGAGCGTTGATAATCTGGGTGAGACAGAATTCAACAGCGCTCAGATCTCATGGATTGCCTATGAGAACGACCCACCGGGTATTCACTCCGGCCGTGTCGAGTTCCCGCAGTTCAGAGCCAAAAAAGACGATCCACGAGGTCGAAAGACTCGCACCAAGCCGGTGACGCTTGGCGAGTGGCAGCTGAATACGGTGCATGCTGGTATTTCAAAGTTCAACTTTCAGGGTCCGAATAATATACGTCTGAGGGTGGGAGTAGAGCGTAAGCCTGAGACGTCGAATGAGTTTGAGATTCTGGCCGAGACTTGGTATGACAGTGTTTGTACTGGTATGATTGTGTCCTACTTAGCAGTCTGCGTCTAGAATTTCGAATAAAAACGATGCTTTCCTTTTCGAGTATCTCTGATCCAGCTTAATGAATGCTTCTAGGAAACTGTATTGGCATCGTAACGTGAATTGTTTCATCATCGAGTTTACTTTCCGACTACTACGATTTAGTCTAGCATGCTTTCTCTTAATTTGATCAGGGGAGTTCACCTGTATGTGAGACATGCTTCGTAAGGCCAAGGCTCTTGACATGAACTCCAGTTTGGGTAATTCTTCGGTATTTCAATTGCAACTGGCACGGTGATTTCCAGCAGAACATCCCACATGCTATTTCTATCTAGCTAACTGGACATAGTAACTGATATCGTTGCTTGATGGGTTGAATGTTGTTGGTCTCGAATGACAGCAAGGGATTGAACTAAGAACGGTGAATATATGCCTGAAGAGCCCTGTGTTCAGAAAAGGAGCCCCACCGAAAGACACAACCTTGAACAGCTTAACTATTCGAACTTCTTAGCTATATTACAAAGCTCAACACTCACTTTCATTCTTGACTCAACAGTAAGAATATGACCAAGTGGTGAGTATATCATTATCTCTCAATACCTCTTTCTCTCATCGCTTCTCTCCATATCTTGCCATACGTACGCTCTAACCACACAGCGCCTAAACATCCTAACCTTACGATCCTAAATAGGGTAAGCGTCCATCCAACACCCATTGTATCTATAAAGACCTGAGCTAGGGCTGTACCTCCCCCAGCGAGAAAGGCACGGACGATACTGTTCGCCGCCTGGGCTGATGAAGGCGATTTCGGGTGGATATCTACAAGGAGCGTTCCACATATCTATATACGGTACCAAGTCAGTTTCTTTGCCATTGTGGAATTGTCGAGGATAGATCAGCTGTTGGAATCTCTCACATTGAACACTATAGCCGTAGAGAGACCTATGAAAAAGTGAAGCACTAGGGGAACAGCCATGTTCTATGTTCCTATCAGTGCTTTTGGCGATTTTACTCACAGATAGACACACTTACCACTTTGAAGAACATCGACCAACCGTAGCCAATCATAGAAACGGTCTCAGCACTGATGAGACACGAAATGCTTCGAAACCTGGCCTCTTCTATGGGGAACCTGTCAAGATCGTCACCAGACCTCGTGTTTATGTCTATGCCATGTTCCCTTACTATAACGCGATAGTCATGATCCAGAAGGCTTCCTGTAGTAATCCGTTAGCCTGCGTTCCACGGACGTTTCGTTGGCAGCCTTAGCTGATCAAGTGCGCGAATTCTAGGACAAATGATAATCAACTTACCGGCACCATAAGCACCAATGCACGACCCAATACCCGATGGTAAGTATATCAAACCCAGCTGAAGCCCTGAAACACTATATACGCTTATGAGCAGCGTCAGAGTAGAGGTTTGAAGTGAGCTCAAGTTCATGTAGAAGATCCCGAATATCAATGTGATCAACGCAGTGTCTTTGGCCCGCAGCAATTTCAAACTGTCTAGTGGGTTGAGCGACCCGTAAGCTCTTCCAGTGGATATATCGGCCGGAGTTGGCGGCCCTCTACGTCGGGGTTCTCTTTTTTCACAACGCAATGATTGAGCGAAGTGTCGGAGGTAAGACAAGACAGTGCGTTGTACGCCTGAGACTCGACCAGACCCGTAACCAACAATCGACCGCGCTGTTTCCGGGAATAAGAATGTCACTAGTATCAGACAGACTCCCGAGAGAATGGAAAGAAGCCAGAAAACCCAACGCTAACTTAGGTAGCTGGAAAGAGCACGTCCGATGATAGGGCCAATTGCTGTGGCAATGTTGGGACTGTGACCGTTGTAAGCTGCCGTCGGTAGAAATTGAAAAATTTCAAAGTCTCTGTCGTATGTTGTGCACTTACCCGAGCACCATGATGGAAACGAAAAAGCCACGTTCAGACGGTGGAGCAATGTTAGAGACGACTCCGTACCCAAGAGCGATAGTGGCTTCAACCATCAGCAACTCTGGCGGTCGTAATGTGCGAAGCAGGCCTCTCTGAGTGGATAAACAACGTACTAGCGCTTCCAAAACTCTGTAACATCCTAAGAGCGAAAAGGGCAGACCAGTTGCTCTGTACCGCCAAGCCGACATTTGCTATGCAGTAAATCGCCATCATGGAGATGTACACCAGCCGACGCCCGACCTTATCGGCGAGATCTCCGACAGCTGGGGCAAGACCAGCCACGATCATGTAGGAGGTGATTGTGAGGTTGATGCATCCCACAGAAACATGAAGAGCCTGAGATAAATCATTTATTATCGGGAAAAAGATAAAGGACGACAAGGGAGAAAAGCTTGCGGCAAAAGAAGCTAGGCTGAGTATGAGTTTAGACTGAGTTCTGGTAAATACTGTGTATGTGGTTGAAGTTGTGGCAGCTATAATCTCGAGCTTAGAACGTCCTGGTACTAAGTCCTGACTTGTCTGCTGTGGCAGCATCTTTGCGTTCGGAAGAAGCACAACTGCAGTCGTCTCTCTTGGTCGTGAAGGGCTTCAAAGGGTTCCCCTGTTATTCTTCGTCAATAATCTAAGCAGGATGATCACCTCGATTGACCAGGTCAACACACCGATAAGCTCTCGTATTCATTCTCACACCGGTTGCAACACTACGCAACTTCTGACCACATGATTACTCTTCTTGACCATAATTGGTGTTGGGGGTACCACCGCATATTGCATGCTGTAGGCTGTGAAACACTGAAGCAACAAAAATGATGGGCGTATGGTTATCAACAACAGCCTATATAGTGTGTAGGTAGGCTATTGATAATGGAATGGGTGCTGTCTGCTTTGCGCCAACAGGATTTTGTATTTAACCGCCGAGGCTCTAGCATAGGCAGTCGTGTGCTGGTGTGACACCTTGTATGCACAAGGGTAAAGTCCTGATGCGCCGTACCATGATATGACTGCCCCGAGGACTAGATGCGGATTTTCCTACATCCATGAATACTCGCAGCTCTAGGACTCTTCCACTTCTACTGTTCATGCTAAGCTCAACAAGAATGGCACCCAAAACCATTGCAGTTATTGGAGCTTTGGATGCTGATTTGATCATGATCGCATCTCGTATCCCTGATTGCGGCGAGAGTGTCGTCGCAAGCCATTATGAAGAGGCCCTCGGCGGCAAGGGGGTCAACTCTGCCATTGCGACATACCGAGCATGTCACAAAAGGCTTTCGCAGGAACATAATCCTCGCGATAAAGGGTTGACCCAGCATAATGCGGAAATGGAATCCCCGGCAGAAGGGTTATGAATGATTGGAACGGAAACCGAGGAAGAGGAAGACAACATCCAAGTCAAGATAATTGGCGCCGTTGGCGATGATAGATACGGCGACAAGTTCATCGTTGAGCTAAACAGAAACGGTGTCGATGCTTCTAGTGTCGCGACAGTTCCCAACATACACTCAAGCATCTGCTTCGTCATGGTAGAGGACTCGACGCGGGAGAATCGGTGTCTCTTCACCCTGGGTGCAACAGCAACCTGGAAGAAGCAAGATTTCATGACGGCGGAGCAGCTTGGAGGGGGAGTTCGACCACAATTGGTTGTAGCACAGATGGAGATTGACAAGAAAGTAGTCGAAACCATGCTGGCTACTGCTGGCAATGCTGATATCGACTTTTGTCTCAATGCAGCACCTGCAAGCCCAATCAACAGACGTCTCTATCGACATCTGACACACCTCGTCGTGAACGAGTCCAAGGCAGCTGTCATGTCGGGACGAGACAGAGATGAGGTTACTAAAGACACTTGGTCCATCATCGCCCAAGAGTTCCTTGATAGCGGTGTAGCAAACGTAGTCATTACTCTCGGTCCCAAGGGGGCTTTCTACGCCAATGCACGAGGTAGTGGCCACTGTCCAGCATTTGACGTCAAAGTCGAAGATACCACCGGCGCAGGGTAAGTGTTATCTCACGAACTCCCACCTACATATACTGATTTTGTTAATCAGGGACACCTTTACTGGAGCCTATGTCTCAGACTATCTACAGCAAAAGGCAAAAGGGGAGTGGGATATCAGGCGTACTGTTGTTCGTGCTAACAAGGCTGCTGCTATTACCATTCAGAGCATCGGGGCACAGGATGGTATTCCCTGGTCCGATGAGATTGAGAGCCTTGATGTTCCCGAAAAGCCCCTCACTGCAGTACGCTCACACTCACTGGCCGGCTTGACGAGTGATGGTTGACTGTAGCTTGAGGGATAGATGTTTGAAAAGAGATTGGGCAGGATTGTATCTAAACGACTTGAAACTTCTCAATCGAAGATTACCTTTTGTTCCTTCATCCCTCCAAGCCGATGGCCTATTCGAGATTCCGTAGAGGACCTACAGCAGAGAGTCTAGGGAACTTTGGCGGGTTGAGCACCAACTGATCTCAGTACTTTTACAACTCCGTCGTGACCCTTGTCCATAGCCCAAGATAAAGCAGTCCAGCCTTGCGAATCAACCGCGTTGGAGAATGCTCCATGTTCCAATAATACCCGCACCACTCCCACGTGTCCTTCTTCAGACGCCACTGACAGAGGTGTTTGTTGCGATTCTGGCTCAAGCGCCTCCAGGTTGGCACTCTTATCGACGAGTAACTTGACAATTGCTTCTTGGCCCTGCTCAGCAGCTAATGAGAGAGGTGTTCGATGTGAATGATCGATGGCGTTGACCTCAACACCTTGCTCAAGCAGCAGCCTCACGACAGATACCTGATCTTTTGATACGGCACATGACAATGGCGATCGTCCAGACCTAGAGTCTACTAGCTCAATATCTGCACCAGCTTCCAAGAGTAGACGAACCGTCTTCACGTGACCTCTTGCGGCCGCCCAAGAGAGCGGAGTCCGTTGTGAATTGTCTGCAGAGTTTGGGTTGGCTCCACCATTCAAGAGTACTCGCTCGACCTCTTCACGTCCTCTTGATGCGGCCCACGACAGAGATGTGCGACTGTAGATTTGATCAGCTGCTTCGATCCGAGCGCCGTGGCTGATGAGCAATCGAGCAGTATCGTGTTGGCCATTTTAAGACGCCCACAGCAAGGGTGTCTGGTCGTCTTCGTCCGCTAGTTCCATGTCGGCGCCCATGTGCAGCAGGTGCTCGGCCGTATCAATTTTTCCAGACTGGGCAGCAAATGACAAATCTGTCCGACCTGAAGCATCTTGCGAGTTGGCATCAATCTTTTGTGCATGTAGCTTACGAAGATGCGCCAGAACCGGATCGGCTTCTAGAGGTCCGTACAACCCAGGGTCGTGCTGGCGTTTCCACAAAGTCCAATGTTCAAGCCAACTGTCTCCTGATGGCTCCGGTGGTGCCTCTGGCTGAGAATACTCCGTGAAGTCCGTGTCTCAGCTCACATTATCACCATGTGCTGTAATGGAAACGATGCTGTCGCGGTCTAGGAGTGACCATGATCTGGGCGGCAAGGAAACATGGTTCATGTGTTCGCGACCACTGGGTGGCTGTACAATCGAGTCTATGTTCAGAAGCCTTCTAGAAGAATCGTTCGCGAATGCTACCGACTCATTGTCAGTATCTCCTGATTCTAGAGCAGAGGCTTCAAGAGATGGCACCGCCATGAGAGACAAGGACTTGATACGGTTCGCTACGTGTGCAACGACACGATGGAAGATTCTGGCTGGGTCTCCCTCGCATGTCGTCAGCTTCTGGGGAATCTCTTCAGGAACCTGTTCGCAAAGTGGGCATACAAATCGATCACGTATGCAATTTGTTGTTGCTGAGGAGACCGCGCTTCTATCTGCGGCTGGGTGGGCAGCTTTCTTCTCTCTGGGTGAGAGGCCGGGTCCAACATATGTTCTTTCCACTGGAACTCCGTCTCAAATGTCAAAGGAGGGTCATGACCAAGGTCACAGAACCAGGTCATGGTGTGAACCTTTCGCAACCAGTCCCTGGAGTGAACTGATTCCATGTGAGACTTCCAGTCGTTGCGATGGACAAAGAAAGAAAGAGATTCTGAGCATTTCGGGAAAAGACAGGTGTACGGCCTAAGGTCCTGATCGATATGGCGTTTCCAATAGTCAATATTGTCTTTCTCGGAGGCCTTCCGCTCCAAAGCCATGAAACAAAAGGGACATTGCACGCGAGTCTCCCCAGGGCTAGCCTTCGGAGGTGTTGGATACTCGAACAGGTCTTGTTGTGTGGTGAAAATGGTACTCACAACTGTGGTGATAGCCTTTCTCGAGGGACGGTAGATAGATTTGCGCGAGTGCGGGCGATTGAGGATCTGGCACAGAAGCTTTCGTGAAGCCAGTGCTCACTGTATGGCGAGAAGCTCTTCCCTTTCTGACCTGATGAACAAGAGGTTGCGTGGATTTTGGAAAATTGTCTTTGTCTTCGTTGTTGGTTGGTGTGGCCTGAATCGGCCTTCTGGTAGCAAGCTGTCTCGAATGTCTTTTCTTTTGCAATAGGATTCGATGTCGAGCAGCTATAGAATCCCCCAGTTGCTGGCAAAGCGCTTTACGAGCAGCTGGGAATTTGTACCGGACTAATGAAGCGATATCTTTGCGAAAGGCCATGTCCTCATCAGTCAGTATAGCTGTGACTGAATAATCTAACTGTTTCACTGATGCTTTTCTAATTGCAACAGCTATAGTATGTAGCCGATCGAGTGCGGAGTCGACTCCCCGAGAGGCGCTGTCCCATATTGACAGGAAGTCATGTTGTGCTCGAGATGATGGGTTCGTATCGTGAGCAGCCACGGTGGCATGTTCGGTCCTGCAGTCGACTGAGTTCAGATAAAGCGAGACAAATTAGTGATATATTCTCAAGCAAGCGTGCTCTCCTTGTAGGGAAATGGCGGAGCTTACCTCGATGCAGATTCCTCAAGATCATATCCAACAGTTCAATGACCATACAAGAGATGTCCGAGAGGTCTCTTAATCTTTGATCCAAAGACGATTCCTCCAGCGAAAGTGCACCAGTAAAGTCGATCCAGAACAAGAAGCTGTTCCGTAGTCCCAGAAAGTCAAATGTCGACTTCCCCTGCTTCCTTGGGTACGCGGTGTTATCAGCCGGATCCAGCGACCTGGTGAGGAAAGAATTGTGCATGTTATCGTACAAGCTGTCCAAGCGGCCAAGGCATTGTTGCGCAAGGTCAAATATAGTTGCTGTCGCATCTACCTGGGTCGCTGCCATCTTGGAAAGTGACGCTTGGGGATTGGGCGGCAGGATGACGTCCTGGGTGGACTTGGTGTTTTTCAAATAATACTTGTGTCAGCATAACGCGGGGAGACCGAACATCTAACTCGATAAGCCATGTGCCACACACGAGCTAGGATCAGGCTCGGCTTCGGGTGCCTCAACATGTACGTGCAAGCAACATGCTTTCTTTGTCAGGCAGATGCGAAGAGGTACCCTGGAAGGCTGATTGAGAGGGCAAATTGGGAATCACAGCCTCGAGGATTTACGGTCTTTGTCCCCTTCTACAACGAACATCACTTCTTTGTTCTTTTCTTTTGTATGGTTTGAGACAGACGACTAAAGCATCATCGATCCTTAACAACGCGAAGAATGCGCCCTGCATCAGCCATGGCAGCGAGGTGGAGAGTCCTCCGGACTGTTCACCCTCTTTGCAATCTTGCCGAGACCCTCCCGACGACAGAAGAAGTCGACCGAGGCTCCTATGGCCCCTTGGGGAGAGACAGCCGCGACCACATCAAGAACGAGATCACGACGCTTCGATCCGACTTGCGATGGAATATCATGAGACAGCAACATATCCACAGTGAGGACCTTGAAAACAATTCGCCCAAATTTGAGTGCCTTGAAGCCAGTCTACAAATACTGTTGGAAGACCTGGAGAATATGGTTGACTCGCAGATATTTGGAGAAGAGCTCCCTGTACGTTTTATGCCCCAGCTATCGCCGTATTGCAGACGCATATCTTAGATTTAACAGCCTTATCAAGAACCTCAATCACTCGGATATTATCGCCCAGAGGAAGGGGCTTATTGTCATTTATAGACACATTCTTAAACCGTTATTCCGACATATTACGAGTAGCTTTGGAAGCCTGGGCCCACTCTTCCAAGGTATATTCGGACCTGGTCGCTCTTTGACCTCTCCTATCAGTATCTCGTCAGCCTCGACCGCGAAGCGAGTTTTATTTGACGACGATGATTCTACAGCAAATCACGAGGACAGGTAAGTCAAACTATCTGAATGGAAGTCAGGGGGAAATTTGTCAATTGACGTTTTGTACATAGACGATCCGCTAGAACTTTTCTTGATGAGCTACAACCTTTCCTCCACAGCATCGACACCGGACGACGGGGCCTTAGGGCTTGGGATGACCATCACAAGATTCGTATCGTCGTATCGGATTCCGGTATAGATGATAAACATCCCAAGATACGGGCTATAATGAGGGTAGGTCGTATAAACGACACCCAGAGTAGGAGCTTTGTCGGTCGCTCAGACGACTGGCGAAGGGACTCCTACGGCCATGGAATACATATCACTCAGATGCTTCTCGAAGCAGCTCCTGCGGCTGAGGTTTACGTCCGCAAGATCTATACTGAGAACCTTTCCACTAGTAGAGTAGAGACCACAGTGCTTACAAGACAAGCCTTATTGTACGGTAAGGTATGGGTGGCATCATGATCCATTAGGCCTGGGGGCCAAGGCATCTGAATCTAGGAGGTTCAGTAAGGATAGAAGGGGCTTAAGGCCATGCCGACCAGATTTGGCAATACCGTGCTTTTTGCCAAGATGCTCCAATGCGCATTTAGGACTCAAAGCAAAACCGCATTTGGTACATATAATAGCTTCCTCTGGTGAATTATAATAAAGGCCGAGCGTCTCAAGCTTCTATACCTTTACTAGGGATAAAGTAGGATAGGTACTTTACTTATAAACAGAGAAGGGGTTCATTATGACTAAGCATAGAAAAGTATATTAAGTAGAACAAAATGGAGGAGATTGAGTAGATATTGTAAAGATAATAGATACATTAAGTCCAGTAAATAGCAGTAAAATGTTGTTATTTGGGTCTAAAGTGGTTAAGTTATTAAACTCAATAAGGATTAGCCAATGGAAATATATTATAATTATAAATATTATTTTATTTTATTTTTAAAAGACTAGAAATTAAAGGCTATTTAAATAGCTAGAGTTATATAATAAGGCTATTAATTTAAAAGCCTATTTTACTAAATACCATATATTATTAATATACTATATATAATCTTTATTTATAATAATAAAATATATTCTATTTAAGATATTTTCTATTTACTTTAGTTTATAATAGAA
>JAJJWM010000640.1:0-17309 GCA_021655865.1 Fusarium guadeloupense
TCCAGCTGAGCTATTCGGGGAAGGCTCCGAAATCGGAGGAATAGCCATTGGGACTTGGTTGGACGAGGGAAGTTTGTTTTGACTTATGTCTATCAGAATTTTGGAGCTGTAAGTGTTTGGTCGGGCGCTGAACATAAGGCTACATCAATTCATACAATTATCTATGACTCAATCTGTCAAGTTATGCTACTTTTCGTCTTGTATATCGACCAGCTATTGTCGCTTAGTTGATTAGTTACAGTTCCGTTTATACTCTTTCCGTTATGGCTATCATGGTATGTAACGAGTGGTGTATAACATTTCATAGATCCAACATGAAACATACAAATTATATACTGTCATATACTTCCAATTCATAGCCACTCACTCCTACTAATCAGCCATTCCTGTGTCAACTGATTTATAAGCTTGAATGCTTTTCTTTATTATAAACAGGCTGAGTTTTCACCCTGCCTATCATCAAAAGCAGGTCATGATAGTTTACCCTAAGCCGCCGACTAACACCTCGACTCCACGACTTAGCCAACCATATTTTATCAACAGACTCAATGTAGTATTAAAAGCTGCTCCAGACAGATCAATTACCTCACTTCGCAGGAATTGCTTGTCTTCATTCCCCTCACTGGAGAACTCACATAACGATCCATCCCGCTTCTCCAAAAGCTGCACAACGCCACAACCGTTATCTGCATCATCACACAAAACTACCATACTATACAAGATCTCACACTTCTTCACTCACAGATCATAATCCCTTCACACTCATTCTCACAGAAAATCTATACACCAATAATTCCCCGCCGCCCAACAATAGCTACTCCTCTGATTCGCCAGAGCATCCCCGAGTAGCTCAGCTGGAAGAGCGTTCGGCTGTAACTGATAACCGTCACCGAAAGGTCACTTGTTCGATCCAGGTCTCGGGGATTACTTTTGCTTTTTGCCATTTAGTTGTCTTTTTGCAGTTGGAAGTCATCGTCATGTCTGATATCTTCTTATGGCCAGCCATTGACAACTATGTCTACCCTCAGTCTACCTCACAACCCTCACACTTCTACCAACCTCCCCCCTCTCAACCTGCTCAACCCTCCCCTTAACCTTTCCCCAAACCTCCTCAGCAACCTCTTCCACACTCCCACCAGCATCAACAACCACCAGATCCTCTTCCTCCTGCGTCCACCCCTCCTTCTCATCCAACCCGAGTCCCTGCGCCGCAACATCCTTTCCACCCATACTGAGACCCCAGAAAAGTTCCCTCACACGCTTCTGCATATCCGATCGCTCGTAGACCTCTCCTCCCCAGCCACCACGAGCCTGTGCCTGCTCCTCTGTCAGATCAAGAAAGAGTACAAGGTCTGGTCGGGGGAGACCTCTCTCCGGAGCGCGGGCCCATGGAAGAGACAGGGACGGGTTTTGCTTGGCGGCTGAGTAGACAATGCCTGAGTGGTAGTATCGATCGCAGACAATGGTTGTACCCGAAGCAATGAGGGATTGGATTTGTTTGCTACAAGGTTAGACATGAATTGTAGGACAGAAACAAACTCACACAGCTTCCCATCTGTTTGCGCTAAAGAGGAGATGAATGACATGATCCTCCATCTCAACGTCGCTCTTGAGATAACTATCAATCATTTGCCCAATAGGTGTAGTCCTATCTGCAAAAAGTCAGCCAAGTTCGATGTCTTCATCGAAAACCTACCAGGAAATCTCATAACCTTGACCTTTTTGCCCTCTTCTACAAACCTCTGCTCCAACAGTTTCACCTGGGTCGTCTTTCCGCTCCGATCCAAACCCTCCAAGACGATAAAGGCGCCTCTGGACTTTGATTCGGCATCTGGAGCATCAGAGCTCGCAATTGCGGCTGTAGCGAGGTCGTTGATAGAAGACATTGTGAGCGCTAACGATGATGAATGTGAATGAGAGGGGAAGTGGATGACAAAGCTGACGGATAATTCACACTGTTTATGCTAGCCTTTCACGTGGGACACAGTGCAGCACAGACAGGACAGATCAGATCAGCTTGGCAGAATTAACTGATTAACAGAATGTACTTGATCAATTCAAAACTTCAGCGAATTAATACCAACAAAAGCAACAGTACTCCAGCGCTTGGTAGCCTGCGACAAGAATAGTCCAATCCAACGCCTTGCTCCATCCTTGCCTATATACCGTCCGTCAAGCATCACACATAACCATTATTCATCCATTCATGAGGTGGGCTCAGTTTCGTCCTGTGCGCTACTGCTTTCCCACAACTCAAAGCTTTCTCCTGTCCCCTCAATAGGTTCCAGCACAGCAGCCTTAGTTGATCCCTGGGTAGGCTTGGCCATGAGACGATCAATGTCTTCTGTGGAGGGATCAATGTGTTTCAATTCTGGAATCTCGGGAAGTTCAGGGATCTCAGGGAGTTGAGGAACCTCGGGTACTTGAGCCGGTTCATCATCTGCAGGCACGAGAATTATTGATGTCTCGTCACAACCCTCAGGGTAAAAGTCGGCAGTGTTCATCTCTCCCAATGCGACGCGCTCCTTTTCGACAACCATGTCATCAGCATTCCTGGGCGCGCGACGAGTTTGGGAGACATCGTCAGGAGGAGGAACATTTTCCTTGTCGCGACCTTCAGCGAGAGCTCTGCTGGCCTTGCGCTCACTCTCCTCATCGGATGAAATATCGAGCACACATGTGCTGTGTTGAAGAAGGTTGGTCATTTCCTGCTCGGGAGTATCTTCGTGAATGTCAAAGAACCAGCTAGCCTTCATGTCGGGTTCATCCAGAGTGCTCAAAGGCTCTTTGGAAGCAGACTTGGCGCCATAGCCGGGAATGGTACCCTTGAGAGCGGCATCAAGTGAAAAGGGAGCGGCAGACCCAGAATTGAAGGAGGGAGGGTCAACACGAGTGTAGGGACCAGTGCGTCGTCGGCTAGATGCGATACCAGATCGCTTGCTTCGGGTGGGAGATCGACCAGCGGGGGCGTAGAGAGAGGACTTGGAGATGCCAGCGTTGAGCTTTGTAGTGGGAGACTTTGGTTGCAGAGTGCGTCGGGTAGATTTGGCTGGGCTCGTGAGGCGGTCGGGAATGGGAGAGGGAGCAGGGGCAGGAGCAGCAGAGGGGTTTGCCTTGAGAACAAAAGCGGAGGGTTTGAGGGCATCCTTTGAGGCTTTGGGACGTTTGGCAAAGGCAGATGGATCGACATTCTCAGAGTCGTCGGTATCAATCACTTCAGCTTTGCGTTTGCCAGATGTAGGGAGAGCTAAGTGTGTTAGTGATGCGAACCCCAGCACTTGATCTCCACATACCATTTTGCCTGTTCTTGAGACTTGTCAGAGATTGAAGACGAGACCCGTCAAGAGGAGCAAATGGTTGACGAGTGACAGCAGCCATGTCGAGAGTGGATGTTGAAAGTGAGGCTGCTTTGTTTATTATGAGCGCGTGGTGTTTTGGTCGTGTAAATGAGTAAAGTGCAAGGTGAGATAAGGTCAGTGAGTGGGAGAGAGCGGGTAGAAAAGAGGTGCCAAAGGTGGGTTTTGGTGCGGAGGGCGCGTGGAGGGAGATCGGTAATAAGGGAGCCGGCGCGAAAGTGGGCGTCTCGTGCCTTGGACGTGAGCGCGGAGACGTGGGCGTGGACGTGTAGGTCAGGGCCAGATTAGGTTCTGGACAAGGGATGATAATAGGCCAAACGTGAAACTACTGCTGTAGGAATGTACCTTGCGACTTTTGACCTGTAGAATGTGCTGATTACAGTGTTAACAGTATTGGATGCCGTTGAATGATCTTGATGACGGTTAATAACGTGAGACCGAGATCTCCTCACATAATTGATGCCTCAGGCAGTTAACCTCTTAACGCGCCAATCCCCGGTCCGTGTCACCGCTCATCAGACGCTAATATCGGTTTGCCTCCCTTGCGTTTCGTATTATTCGTTGATTCAACCTGGCCTCGGCCTTGTGGGACACACGGAACGAAACTCCACCAGCGTCAATCCAGTTTCTTTTCATGGCATCCAATCGTCGCGTTCAAATGCCGGGTCTCAACGCAAGGGAGAGACATTGATGGCTGACTTCAATCTTGAACGACACGGTCGCGAAACGGTACGTCCCGAGCATTGTCCGTCTCCGATGTGTACTGCGTACTGTGACTGTAAGTGAGAAGCCGTCATGAACTGTTCATTCTGTACGGAGTAAAGTGACCTGCTCACAGCTACCCCTCATCATGCATTAACCTGGTCATTGATATGCAGCCATCGTCTCATCACAACATCAATGCCAAACGTCATTGCAATTGGTTCCTTTGTCCTTCAGCTGATCCACAAAACTCGTAATGATCTGCCAACTCAATCTTATCAAACTGCCTCCGCAGGCTCAGCTCAAGGCAAGATACACCCATAGGGACATAGCTCAGAGGCTCACAAGTGTAAGCCGTAACCTTTAAGCGGCCATGGATCTTTAAAAGGCCAGACCATCCGCGTCTGTGTTTCGCGTTCGTGAGCGTGTTGTCGTACCGCCCCTCATCCTGTGGGTGCAATGTCGGCTAATGCACTTCAGCTGCAGCTTGGAGGCTGGGACTGCGACAATCAACTCGGCGTTTCGGTTTCTGTTGCTTGTGCTGGTCGCCATCAACGCGTCCGGCCACTCGGCTGCATGACGTTTAATGCCTGGGAGGCAGTTGTTAAGTCGGCCTTTCCCCTGTGGCCATTGACTTGCTGCGACCACCCGTCCTTTGACCCGTGTGGTTTATTGACCGTGTTCCTGGTCAGCTCTTCCTCGACCGTGTGGTTATTAACCGTGTGGTTTCCTGGTTTCTAGCTCATCGACCGTCTGCTTCGACTTCCTGCGACCGTCAGTAGCAACTAGCCACGCTCAATGCATAGCCATTATCGACCACATGAATCAAGCGATTCAACTTGGAAACTCCTGCGTTAGTGTACTCACAAACGACTGGAACAAATGGACCAAATATCTCTATTGCACTGGCCTCTCGAACTATGAAGTGATAACGATAATGTCGTGCCTGAGGTATTGATTCATAACAATGTTGATCCGTCAAACCACCGTGTGGCTATCGCCTGGTGCATCTGGATATCCTGCCACCGCTCACTTATCCTCATGAAGTTGGTGTGGCCCATGACCAACGGTCCTATTGGGGACCTATTCGTCTGCTTCAAGTGTATGTGGACTTGGTGATTTCGTTGGCTTGTTCATCATGTCATCCTGCAAGTGGTGAGCTGTTGTAGGGTATGCTCCTGGAGCCGTCTTGTCTTGATGGAGGGAATGTTCTGGAGCTGGTCGCGTTGGTGGGCTCATCATGTCATTGTGCAACCCATGAGTGGTGGGATATGATTCGGCCGTCATCTCGTCATCATGGAGTTGGTGTTTTGGGGCAGCCGCTCGTTTTGGACGAAACGTCTCGGCCACTTCAAAGCCAGCATCATTCTTGGGCTGGTTGAGAGATGCCTCGCTGGCATCATGGAAGAGATCATGTCTGTGGACCGCAGGTGGACTGGCTGGCGCCTTGGTGTCGGCTCTGAGTAGATGAATAGAGGGCGGATACGTGGGAGTAAAAGTGTCATCAGTCAGCTTGTGCTCTCCCTTGCGTATGGTCGGTCCCTTGGGGTCTTTGGTGAGGTCATGGCTGTGGACGAGCACTGCATCGGTTGGTGCAACCAGATCCCGAGCAATGGATCTCTCCCGTTTCTGGTGGCTTCGGCGGCTGCTCGACGAGTGACTTGTAGCCTCAGAGCTGTCTTCAGGGATGGAAGGGAGAGGATCGTCTTGTTCCGTAGATGGAGAAGTTTGCTTGCTGCTTGGTCTGGAAGACGAGCTCGAACATGATTCGGGCATGGACATGGGCGGCTGAGGCTGATACCCGATGGTGCTCTGGCTGGGCTTCCGCATCTTTTCTCGCTCGAGGATCTCATTTTCGGCCTGGACGAGAGTCGCGCAAGGGTAGCAGCAGCTATCCAAGCAATCCTCATGTTGACTTCCGGCGATGTTGTAGTTTTCTCGAACTTGTTCTCGAAGGGAACGAAGGAACAAGCCATAAACTGGACATATCAGCACTGCCTGGGTTCGAGAGGGAGATACTCACAAGGAAAACAAAAGGCGGCAAAAGTGCAGCAGTAGGATGTCATGACTGGGTAGGTGGGAGGACGTTCTTCGAGTCTACCCCCGAACATATCTCTTGCATCGGTCTTGAGGCGATACTTGGTACGGCCATAAACAACACAGGGACAGCAGACTGCTTCGCACATGATACTGCTGGAGGGGTAGTTGGCGATGTTGTACATCCAACCACCAGGGGGGTTAGGCTTCTCCATGATGCTGGCGGGCGAGTGCAACGAGTGAAAGAATGATGATGGAATGGCGATAGTGATGCAAGGGATCCAGGAATGAGTGCGAAAGATGATGATGACGGAGAGAAGTGTTGAGAGGAAGAGAAGAGAAGAGGGGGAGTTGTATAAGTTGAAGACGGAAGGAGGTGGTGCCTGGAGTGCGAGGAAGGAGCGGGCCAGAAACAGCAAGTGAAGGCATCACGACTCGACATTACGGTTGAGATGAGGGGGCTAGATCATTAGAGATGAGTAGATTGAGCACGGTTTTGGTAGTGTTTCTTCTCGTCTCAGAAGCTGCCAAAAGCTGTTCTCTATGAAATCTCTGGACACCTGTGTTGTAACCGCGTGAATACTAGCGATACCAGTTCTCCTCGCGATACTCTCTTGCGATACTCTCGCGATCCTGTGATTCTGTTCAAATCACGAATATGTTAGTCTACAGTCAGTAGAGCATCGACTTCCACCCACAACACTTTGTCGCTCGCCGAGTTCAACACACTACTCTCCAAACTCACTATCAACGTAGAACAAGACAACCAGCCTCAATCACTTACATCAACCGCCAAACTGCCTGAGCCTCACATCGTCGTCATCTCTGGCGCAGCAGAGTCCACGAACCTGACGCTACCCAAACCTTGAGCTCCGCAATGTGGCAAAATTCGCAACGCCTTGAAACATCGAAGCTATTGAAAGAAGCCATCAATTCCAGAGAATGATAAGCTTAAAGCCCGGTTTTGGTAATGAAGAAAACCCAACAGCCCGTCTTGCCTGCGAAGCATCACATCACAAGTCGAGAACATGAATGTGGATGCGTTCCTTGGCAGAGGAAGCTAATGCAGGGACCCTAGCACTCGCAGCGACCAGTCTCGACTCTGGCATTGTTTCCCCTCAGTGACACCTTGGACGGCGACTTGTACGAGGGAAAACCTTGTGTCGTAGCAATTGTCTGTCATCGATATTGGATCGTCATATAGGCCAAGCGGAGATTGTTTTCATTCTGGAGTATGCGGCCGTAATGAATCTTGGAACCAGTTATAAAAAGAACTGATACTCCAAAGCCCCTGTGCCATACGCAGACATGATGCGACAGAAGTTCCAGATAAGAGATGCCCATAGTAAAGTGGATGCTGTTGAAACAGAACCAACAGTGCTCAAAAACCAAGCATCACATATCCATTACATTTTCCATCCACGATCCCAAATAGAGATTCAAACTCTATTGCCGTGGCGGCATACTGTCGATGTCGATGTGTGAAGAATTCAAGGGAGATGGAATTCTGTGGCGGTTTGTTCCTGCTGAAGCCATTGAACCTTGTGCCTGACAATAGGAAGCAGCTGGTAACATCCGTACGTCTGCCCAGAGTCATGTGCTTGATAGTCACAGGCCAGGTAACGGTAGTGTGCTCGCAAGTTCGTCATACCACAGCCTGTCAAGCGTGACACAGATAACCTGACAAAAGCACACCACACGACTTGTCACGGCTCGTCGGCTGCCAAGTCTTGCATAGCCCTGGAGAGCAAACAGCACTTGTCTCTCAACGGAAGCTTTCTCTAGTTTGTGGGTAAAATGGGGGCGAGTCAGGGCCCATGAAAAGCCAAGAGCCGACCGTGGAACCCATGTCGGTGGCGTTTGCGCCGTTCGTGCATGTGTTGCCCATGGGCTTGTCGAGATTCAAGACGATCTCGACTTGAGCCATTTTCTATCCGGAAGGCGAGCTTTGGTCTGGGGGTTATTGATTATTCGTGGGATTGGGTCTAAAGATATGCAGCCGTGCCACATGGGCATTTTATTGATGCGGGGAGATAGATGAGGGTTTTGTTCGATCTGAATCTCGACAAGCAAGGGAGTGTAGCAGCTATCACAGCAGTCAGTATCAGCGCCTGGAGGATACCAGATACAATGGCGTTCAGCGTCAGATCAAACCTTGTACGCTGTAGTCAGTGACGGCTGGAGCCACAGTGACATTTGCTTCTCCTCGCGTGCTGGTTCGGCTGGCTTGTGGTGCTATTGCTATGCGTATCCGCGTACTTATGGTGATGATCCTAGAGCAATCTCAAGGGGCCACCAGAAACCGGGGTTGTCCGCTCCACTAACTTTAGCGTAGCTGCGCGTTCCCGCCAGGCCCAAAGGCGGCAAGCCCATTGTTAGCGCACCCGCTTTAGGCCCAAGCGTCCAAATCCTGGGTGGCCCAAGTTAGGGGCTGCCTCTGCCTTTGTGTGTGTTGTGTGATATGCCATGCCCGTGGTTTCTTGCTCATGGACTCTTGTCTCTCTTTTTGTGGCTTTTGGAACGGGACTCTTCATAAAATACAAGGTTCCTGCTCAATGCCAGGGTCTTGGCTGCTTGAACAGTTTCGACTTCCCTGACCCATCTCCTGAGCCGACGTCTCAACTCTCTACTCTTTCAACTGCCTGCTTCGCTTCTTACATCCACAGCAATCTCGTCTCGAGAGCGACGATATTTTGGTTTCTCTTTTATTTTCTTGGCTTTGCATTTGACCAATCCAAACGTTGCACCACCGGACGGACTTGGGCGAACCGACGATCCAAACGACCCATGTTCTGAGACCAAGACACGACAAGACGGCACAGGGCATCTTGATCTGCGCGCGCACTTGTTGAGCATTCATTGATTGCCAACTGTCTCCTGAACAAACAAAACAAACCATTCTCTACATTTTGGTTTCGCTCTATCTTCATTTCCATCCCATCTTCCTCTTCACTACAGGGCGCCACCATCCCTATCGGCCCTCCTTTCGCCCCTAATACAACTCTCCCTACTGGTCAATCCCAACCAATTTGAGTTTCACACTCAATTCAATTCAATTCCCTCTCTCTCATCGTGTCTGATAAAAGGTATGTACCAGCCGTTGCCCGTTCTAGTGGTACCTGCCACTGTCGCATGTTATGTTACTCCAGCCATCATCATAGCCACACCCACACGTAACCTGAGACTGACCATCGCATCAAATAGCTTTATTACCAGTCCCTCGACCTCCCTTGATCTCTTCACAAACACGCGCACACGATGCCTTCAAACTACGAAAAGCTCTCCCGTCCTAGCGGCGACACAAACCTCAATGTCCCCGAAAAGGCCGTTTTCACCACCAATTCCTCCATCAATGAAACCCCCCGTGCCAGTACAACGACGACGCCTCGGTCAGACCAGGCCAACCCCTTCGACACCGACATCGAAGCCATGATCCCCAGTCGAAGCTCAGAGTCGGGCATTCAGCACAAGACATCAGCCAGCCCTCTCGCCAGGAAAAGCGATTGCCAGGTCTGGCCCGGCAAAGACCACTGGAAGCAACAGGCCAAGGCGGCAAAGGCAAAGAACCGCTGCACCTGCATGGCCAAATTGAGCCGCAAGCAACGCTGGATCGTCAAAGGCCTTATTGTCTTTCTCGTCGTCGGTATCGCCGTCGGTGTTGGCTTTGGCGTGAGCAAGCCTTTGAATGCGCCCATATGGGGAGACGACAACGACACCAAATAAAATACCTTCGTCTTTCGGTTCCAAGCATTTTAGATATCCATTGGCAACAATCACAGCATGCAACCTCAGCTACCCGCCAGTGACTCTTAAACTGCCCACGGGACTTACATTTTTTTTCTTCTCCATTACCTAGCGCGTTGGTTTTCCTTTCTACATCATGAACAGGCGTTGTGGTGCTATATTTTGGTGGTCACATTTATCTGGAAGGGGCGTGATGGGTTACAGAACATTGGTTTTGGTATTGGTCTTGCAGTTTTGCTATTTCACAGGCCTGGATTATATGGTAGACTAGAGTCTAGAGAAATAAGAGTCTCAATGAGGCGACTTGATTCAGCAAACTATCTGCGCTTTCACATGTATTGCGTGTTTACTGTAGTGTGGTGATGCTTCATGTCCCGCAGCTCCACAGATCGTCAGGAACAAGATCAGATCTGTTCCCACCTCCAGCCCAACAGATTGTGGAGAAGAAACGGGATTTAAATCAAGAACTCTTGATTTGGAAATAGTGACAAGACAAGGTAATCTAATGGCCAGTTGAGCTGAGAGATGCTGATGGAGGGTATCCACAGATTCCCGGAGCTTCCGGATGTGGGAGGGCAGAAAGATATATGAGACGGTACCCCGAACTGCTATCTCTTGTCTGTTTTAATCTCTCTTTTCGTGATCACTCTCCCTGGCCCAAATATCCTCAGAACCAGTCTCTAGAAACCCTCCCTCTGTCTCTCGGATCGCATCCAACCATGGAAACACTCTCCTGTCACGCCTCAGCCTCCTCTGCACGAGTCGACGATTCCTGCGCTCCTGATGAAGAGCTATACAAATAGAAATAACCCAGCCCAGAACGGTGAGCCAGATGAGGGCAAAGCCACCTACGACGTATGGATTGGGTTCGGAGTCCATGTTGAGGTCTACAGATGTATACGAATAATTAGGTTATCGTATAAGGATTCTACTTTTAACTACGTGTAGCTATAACATCCGGTTGCTCTTCACGGTCGTGTTGAGACTATTACTGACCCTAACAGCTTCACTTACAGATTTCGATACTGATATTGTGTTCCCATGTTCAGAGTTATTCAGACTCCACCAAAGGCTGCCTGCACGAACAAGTCTATGCGAACAAACTATGTGAACAAACTATGTGGACAGCATTGTGAACAACTCTAAACAAAGCATATAATCATCCAAATAGCAAATCACTCACAGCATCATAAATATCCCCTCTCCCCATCACAAACAATCATCAACATATCACTATCTCCTTTCCAAACAGTTATTCTCGCCCTCTTCATGACCAAAAAAAATGGACGCCCATTCTCTTCTACCATCCTCACTCTCCCTCCTCACCTGGCCGCCAACTCGCCGCTCCCACGATGTGGGAATTGCGCCAGGTGAGGACAAAGAGCCCTCGTCATTGGATAAGGGTGTCACCACTGCGATCGTTTGCATCGTTGCCGTATTCTTCGCTATACCCATTGTTTGGCTCGTGATTGCAAAGTGCATCAGAGTGCGCCGGGCAAAGGAGAGGGAGAGGGATGCTGAGCAGGGTATTGAGATGTAGACATAGAGTTTAGTTAAAGTTTTTTCTTGAACGCTGGGCGTTTAGGAGTTAGGGTAAATACAAATGTATTGAGCGTCATAAACATCCAAATTTGCTTCGTCTGAGTGAACGTAAACGTAAATGCATGCGTTATGTCCATACTGAGATACTAATCAAGGTCTTCCTAGCAATGCCATACATAGTATGATGTATAAAGGCCTAAAAATACATATCAGACGTGACATCTTGTACGGAACTGATCCTCCTCGAGCCTCTTTTAAAAACATGACACTCATTGTTCCCATCTTTGTTAGCATGTCCAAAGCCACCATGCTCAAAGAATACCCAAGAAAGAAACTTATATAAGCCCTCCAACCAGCCTCAAATCCATCTTCAGAATCCATGGCTCCCTACAAAAGCATCCGGCACCGTACCACTCCAGAGGCATCTCTCCTCTTATTCCTTACCATCATCTGCATTGTCATCTTCCTCGGCATCCGCATCCTAATGTCCTGCTCTCCCTGGCGCAAACTCTCTGCCAAGGAGACTTATCTCCAGCGCGGCATGCTCGTCGAAGTTGTATGCATCAATGAAGACGGTAAGGAAGTCTACTCGCGAGATTCGGATATACGTCTGTATTATCATCCATCCTTTGCTGTAAGTCAGCGAAGACTTACGCCTGAGCTAATACTAACAAAATCTGAGAAACTAACTAATAAAATAAAGACGACTGGTATCTTGGATCCTAAGACGACTGAAAGGCACAAGCTTCTTGCCTGACCTGCATGACTTTGAAGATGTCCCTCTGTCCCCCAAACCAAATCAGTCCATGAGAAGCCTAAGAGTCGAATTGTCAAAAGGAATGTACGACGTTCAAAAATGTTGGTACAAAACATAATCTGAGCTGCAGGTCAGCTTTGCATATCTCATCTACTAGCTAGACATCTACTAGCATACATGTGCATATATGTGCATATATCTGACATATGCATACACAAATACGATTAACAGTCGATTGTATCTTGTCTGAAATACCTCAATAGTCCGTGTGACCACCGGTAAGCTGGCCACAGCGGCCCTGCGCCAATACCCATGTTTATCTATCCCAGAGGTGATCCTGACCTCTCCCATAATCCGTAATAAAGTAACAAGGTGTCAAGTGCAAAGTAGGAGACGATCCAGGTGTATGTAATGACAAAAGAAACTCGGTTGCAACAGACTCGCAGGTTGTGTTCTCCCTCCAGGGACGCGATGCTGGCAGCTCGCCGTAATGTAAGTCGTGATGTTGTCAGGTATCAACATGATAACTCGTTAAAAGCACGTGCGGTCTGTGTCGATTATACAGACTGATATAACAGGAGAGGCTCGCCGACGTTTTCGATCTCGGGGATTGTGCACTTTAGGTCGAATGCCTTGGATAAAACAATCTTGAAGATCTGTGACTGTTAGTCAAGTTTTGAAAGTCATCTGGCTTACTACCTTTTGCACGTTGATGCTGTGACTTGTACTTGAAAAGATTAATGCAGCCCGCATGGCCTTTGCAAAGCGCCGTGCCTATTCCTGTTAGTCAAGTACAGTAAAAGCACGACCGACATACCTGATTTGAAATCTCTTCTTGATCTTGAGGGGGAAAGTTGACAAAGTGATCATACTTTGTACCCACAAGAATAGGAATGGCCGTCTTGTTGAAGCCTCGTCCTTGGCGATACCACTCCTTGATGCTGTTCAAGGTACTCTTTCGTGTAAGATCAAACATGAAGAGAATAGCGACAGCATCGTTGCAAACGAGCGGCAGCATGTTGACAAACTCTCTCTGACCGCCAAGATCCCAAATGGAAAAGGTGATTTCCGTGTTACGGATAGAGATTGTCTTTTCCATGAAATTGACACCTAGAGTCTGAATGTAGTCCTCATCCCAGCTTCCCTCAACGTACTTGACCATGAGCGACGTCTTTCCGATCTGGGCATCTCCCACCATGCCAACTTTGATCACGACATGGTTACGGCCGTTGGATGAAGGCTCGCCAGCGCTCTGACGGTAGTCGTTGTAAGCCTGATGTGCGGGGTTGGACAGGCCACTTGCTGGACGAGAGATTGGAGGCGCGGCTTGCACGGGAGGGGTATATCTGCTGGAAGGATCTTCTTGCCGTGGGCTCTGGGGGCTGCTGACGAGGCCTTGATCGAGGGATGTGCTCTGTTGGTGATGGAAGCCATTGCTTGAAGCAGGGTGGGGAGAATCCTCGATGGCGCCTAGAGTGTCATCATGGACTTGATGCGGGGGAGGCGCTTCAGTCTCCATGACGGCGGCGTCAGGAGCAGGAGGAGTAGGAGGAGGAGGGATAGGGTCGGAGGCGGTGGCCGTAGCCTCGGAAATCGTAGAGTCGTCCAGGGTGAAGGATTGTCGAGGTTGATTAGGAGAGAAGTGAAGCTGTGATGAAGTAATATCGGCTGAAGGAGTGTGGAGACGAGAGTCGGTAGGGAACGTGATGAATCGCTAGTAGAGGTAAAAGAAAGCCGGAACAGAAGAGAAAGGACGAGGTCAACAGCTTGACAAAGGCATCAAGTTTGTTGACAACGATGGTGATGCAGTAGGAAGAGTGTAGCGAGCGGGTGAGCGCAGCGCAGCGCAAGACAAGTTCAATCAAGGCAAGGCAAGGTTGGTAGCGTAGTAGCGGGGAGCGGTAGTCGTCGGTAAGTGGTTCAGTTCAAGGCGGAGACTGGGTGGGATTGGATTTCGAAACAACAGCCACAAGAGAGACGCAGTGAGACAAGGGCGTGGGCGGCGTTGGCGAACAAGAGATGCAAAGAGTACAGCACAGAAGATAACAAAGCAGATCAAAAGAGTCGATCCTGGTGTGGGTTGGAGCCGAATGACAAGGGGGGCCGACTGACGTTGGAGAGATGATGGTGGGAGCCTCTTCTGTTGTTTGGATTGGATTGCGGGACGGAATTTCAAGGCACCGGTAGGCGGTAGTACAAGCAGAGTAGCACAGCACAGCACAGCACAGCACAGCACAGCACGTTAACAGCACAACAAACAACAATGGAAATTACAGTACAGTAACATCCCCTGAATAGATTGACTTTGACTAGTGTGATAATATGCGCGAAATGCCGTGTTGATGATGGTGGTGTTTAGTTTCGGGAGACGCGTTCAAGGGCAGGGCGCGTTTGAGCCAAATGGTTGGTTGAGACAGTTGTGATGGCTGGCTGGCTGAGGGTAATTCGTGTCAGAAGATAAAGAGTTGGAAACCGTTTAATGTCCGATGATTCACTTGAGTCGTCTCTTTATCTTGAGTAAGGTTTGGTACCTTCAACTCAGCATGTAGTAATATCGTCACTATTTGCAATAGAGTAAATAGCAACCGCGTTGTTTGTCACATTGTGTTTACAGGCTAGTAAAGGTTAGTTAGTATTCATCCATTCAAGGGTGGTCTGCAAGCCAGCTGCCAGCTAATATTTGTACCTGAGATCAGACCTGACGAATACCTAAGAATAGATATTCACCCCATGTCCTTGTTGATCTGGTTTCCAAACAAACAGACCTTCTCACCTTGGGCACCCCACGCTGTACTCTATCTCCCACTTGTCGTCTGGTCTGATTGGTTAACTGTTTCATACGAGAGGTGAAGATCAAGTTGTTGAGGCCTAATACACATAGATTTAATGATAGCTATATCCTGAGAGCTGATAGTTTCATATCAATACCTACACTTAATCCCTACGACTGCAGCATGCTGACTAATATCGGCACCCCTCCGAACCCACCAGCCCATCTCCCGCATGTCGCCCGGACAAAGCTTAACCTCTGATATCACCATCACCCGCATCACTCTCCATCACAATGGCCTCAATTGCCCGGTCCCTGCGCGTCGCCGCCCCTCTAGCTAGAGGTTTCGTCCCTCGCGCCTCTCCCGTCGTCCGCGCCCCCATTCGAGCCTTTTCCTCCACCAAGTTGAGTACGTTTTGCGATCCTCAACCCACCTTGATATATCATATCTAACAAGATAGACCTTGCCCGCAGATACACAAAGGACCACGAATGGATCGACCTCTCCGCCGATAAAAAGCACGGCTTCGTCGGAATCTCAGAGTATGCTGCCCAGCAGCTCGGTGACGTCGTCTACGTCGAGCTCCCCGAGACGGGCCAGTGGGTTGAGCAGGGTGATGCCGTTGGCGCCGTCGAGTCTGTTAAGTCTGCAAGCGATATCAACGCTCCGATCCGACTGCGCGTAGTTCAGGTCAACGACAACCTCGAAGAGAAGCCCTCAACCATCAACAAGGTTCCCGAAGACGACAGCGCTGGCGGTGGCTGGATCGTAAAGGTCGAGGTTGACGAGGAAGGCGCCAAGCAGTTCGAGCAACTGTTGGATGCCGAGGCCTACAAGGCTTTCTCAGGTGCCGAATAAGTTACAAACTACAATACAAATGGAACATGCATAGACGTCATTGTACGGGTATATTTGGGTTAATTTTACATGCCGATCAACGGCTCATGCTTCATGTCCCGTCGCTTATATCCTCAACTCATTTGACTGTCTCTGGCACCTGTCGGGTTTCATTGATGGCATCAAGAATCCTTTGCGCTCCCTGTTCCACCAGCTGTTGGGCCACCTTTCTTCCAAACTTGTCCGCCTCGTCCCGTGTCTTGATTGCTTCTGTTGTCTCATAATCGACGCCCTCGTCACCTCGGAGGGAGACAACTGTAGCCTTCATTCGTAGTTTGTCATCTATCCACTTTGTCTCGACGCCGATGGGAACACTGCATCCACCTTCAAGCGCTCTCATGAGGGCCCGCTCTGCCTCACACGCCAGCATTGTTTGCTCGTTCTGAATCGTCTTGAGGAACTCGAGTACCTCTTTGTCATCCGACCGGCATTCAACTCCCAGTGCACCCTGGCCGACGGCGTGAAGGATGCCTCCATGGTCGGACTCGAGGTACTGTGTAATGTGCTCGCCGAGGTCCATGCGCTGGAGACCTGCCGCAGCCAGGATGATACCCGTCAGGTCGGGATCCTCCTCAAGCTTTCTAAGTCGAGTTTGAATGTTGCCTCTGTGGTCCTTGAACTTGAGGGTTGGGTATCGCCGAACCAGCTGAGCGATACGACGCACACTGCTGGTGCCGATGATGCTTCCAGCCGGCAGATCAGCCAGAGTCTTCCATCCGTGCTTGTCCTGCAGCTCCTTCTTGATCACCAGTGTATCTCTCGGATCCTCGCGAGACGTGACACATCCGAGAACGCAACCTTCGGGAAGAACAGTCGGCATGTCCTTGAGAGAGTGAACGACAATGTCGAGTTCCTTGTTGACGAGTTTCTCCTCGAGCTGCGAAGTCCACAGACCTTTGCCGCCAAAGTTGTAGAGAGCTGTGTTCTGGTCGCGATCGCCGGTAGTTGTCATGCTGTGGATGGGGAATTCATAGTCGGGGAATTGCTTCTTGAGGGCATCAACAACAATCTGAGTCTGAGCAAGTGCAAGAGGCGACTTGCGTGTGCCGACATTGACGACGCGCTTGGAAACTTGAGCTTCTGACATGGCTGCGAAAGTTGATGATGATGGAGCTTGGAGGGGCAACTTCAGCTTTTCGGAATTAAGGCCATGATCGGCGACGCAGGAAAATAGAAGGAGCGCGGAAAAAAGGTACATGGCGGGGCCGAACAGGTACGTACACATTACAAAAGATGGATCATAAAACATATAGTATTTAGTAGGTATAGTAGTTACTCGACATTCATCCCTTTTATAGAACCAAAAACTCCCTGGTAACTATTAAGCTTTGAATTGTTTCTGTTCTTTCATTTTGTTTCAAAACTTAACCTGTTAGCCGCCGTGCTGTGCTGCGGGCTACAATTTCAGCCTGTAGCCAGAATAAGTAAACCCTCATCTTAGGGAGGTCTTAGACCAGCTTACAATAACAAGGGACAGACTATTTAGTTTTTTTTTTTTTTTTT
>JAJJWM010000650.1:0-20232 GCA_021655865.1 Fusarium guadeloupense
TGTTCATCTTGGTACTCATCTTTGTGCGACGCACACAAACCTGGTCCTTATCCACAGCCATTAGGCAGAATGCTGAGTGGTTCGAAGCTTTATCTGCTGCTGGAGTAAACTCCTGAGTCTATGCTCCTCCACGCTATACTCGCGCAAAAGACACTGGACCTTATGAACATGATGTCTTATGGTAGGTACAAATCGAACGAGTGCCTCGTTGATCAGTCTCCTATAGTACAGGCGCTCATAATGAAGCATTGTGAGGCGTCGCCTCAACCTTGACTTTGAGGACGTAATATCACAATCGTGGAAGGGCTGAGATTTCTGATGATTTGTTCGAAGAGGAGCCACGTATGGCCAATTCTGGCTTTGCTCATCCTTGTTCTTTCTCGTGTTAGAGCTTTCTTGATTCATTGGTGGACTATTCAGTGAATTGAAATCTCTATCACCTGCCTGTGTAGCGGGACTAGGTATATGATCACTTATTCTGTAGCCTGGATCCATTGAATCAGGCTCATAGCTCAGACTTAGGCCCGAATACCTAAGTCCTGACCTTGACCTGTTGTCAATACTGTCTGCGTGATATTCGGTACCTAAGCTGTAGGTTAGATCGGTATCAGAGTACTTTCTTTCTGGCTTTGTTTCCTCTTTCATAACATCCTCAATGTACTGTCGCCAGTCAGTATTTAATTGCTCTATTAGGAGGTTTGCCTCCTCGACAACCGATCGGAGAGTACAAGCCACTTGTCGTATCTGAGAAACTAAATGTAGTAGCACCCGATAGACGAGTTTCCTGTTCAACGAGATTGATTGTCTCATCACCCCATTTTGTCTTATGAGATTGATCTCCAACTTCTCGAGCATAGACTTCGACATTGGATGTGGAGTTGGCGGTAATGGACGGTTTCTTGCACCCTGACTCCAGGAAGACACCAAATTTACCTGAGGCTTTTGGACATCAGAGAAACCGCGAATTTGAGCCTTACGCTGCTTGAGGCTCAAGACGGTGTCAGTATGCGAGCGTTGGCGCCCGAAAGCTTGTGAAATGCTACCCCCTGTTTCGCTGCCCTGCGAGATATCAGTGTTATCATAGAGCAGAGAGTCAGGCATATTGGATAGACAGGACTGGATCGAGACTCTAAGAGATACTAGTACATCGTTAGCCAGCGTAGCAAAGTATTTATCCTCATGTTGTAAGCTCCCGTTCTCCCGGTTGAGTTCTACGATCCTTCTCCGAAGCGACACCTGATCGTCATCTCGAATCACATAAGTGACAGAACTGTGGGAAACGCTGGTTCTACCACCAAGCTGCTGCACCTGATAATCTATTCTACGAGTAACTTGCGAGGCTTCATTGTTGGAGTTAGGACAAGACCCGTATCTGACATGTTCTTTCATTGAGAGTTGAAGCAGGACCTGGAGAAAGATACTTGAAATCAAGAGCAAGTACCGACGTTCTCTCTCGTCTAAATACAAAGGCAAGCATCATGTTGAGAGAAATTCTCCAAGTTTATATTGCGAGAAACGTCCACAAAGTGCTTCTTGGCTCCTGGCTCTTTATGTTGAGAACGGTAGGGAAAGACGCTAGTAAACCCCCTACTGGATCATCTATCGAAGTCGAAGGATGTAGATAGGTCAGGATTTACGAAAACCATAACTGTCAGTCGCTGCGTATACATGTACATGTACTACAGTACAATATCAGATGATTTATCACGACCCGTTGCTTATTTCGACCGGACAGGTACTAGTTCCTAATGCATATCTATCTTGCCTACTTCTTTATCCTAGTCTCCACAAGCCCATGCTGTGCCACAACTGCCTAAATCTTGTCCGCTTTTCCCATAACCATAGTGTACCTTGCCTTCTATCGTTGAAAATGTGGCCACTCTCCTGAAGCCTATACTACGTATGTTCCTCGATTGTGCTTTCCTTCCTATTACATCACCCATTGAGGATTCCCGCCATTAGTGATATTGCCACTGAATTGGTATGAGGTAGTGGTTCAGTCTGGCCATGACTGTTCTAAGCTGTGCTAGCACGCTGGCTTCTCTGTGTGATAAGCTATTGTATAGTAGCCGGGTGTGCTTGCTTAGGAGTGCCGAATTGACCCTCTTCGAAAACTTCTCGAGATTGTCTGGTAGGTGTTTGCTAGGACACCGACCCAATCAAGTCGTATTAAGGGTCGTGGATCGCATTTTGGGGAACTTCAGGGCTGGTATGACACCGTCTCAGATTACAACGCATCTCTTCTTTACTTGGCAAATTTGATGCTGCAAAATGGATATCAAATACAGTCTCAACATAGGTGCAACCGTCTGGTACCGGCTTCCCCTTCATATCACGCCAAGCCACTATCCAGGTTCTGTCAGCTCTTATAGTGGACTTCTGTCGTTTCTGACCCGCTAGCTCGTCAAAGCAAGGACGTTAATGCACTTCTGATACCATGTATAAGATCTCCAATCCTTCCAGACGTGTCACTATGTTCCTTTGACGACTACTTGGTTGTTACTGCCTAGATGCAGTTACCTTACGTAGGGTTCAGGTGGCAAGAGCCTATCCAATGCACGCAGGCGATTGGCCAGCGTGCGGCTGAATGTTCAGATAAATATGCAGAGAAATACACGGACATACACAGAGACGCAGGTATAGCGAGCTTCCCTCGTTTCGAATATCTCCCGACCGAGCTTCGCCTGATGATCTGGCGAGCAGCTTTTGATAGCGTAGACCCGGCCGTGGCAGTCTGCAGCTTCACTAGCGATTGGTGCGAGATCACGGTAAGCCATCCTCACTCCGCGCATGGTGGATCACCACCGATTTCACATGCGTGTAAAGAGGCGAGGAGCGAATGGTTCCGTTCCAGCCGCGTCTACGAAGGGCTCGATCGAACTTTGGAGCATCTATTTGTCCCTCGAACCCTCTTCCTAGTTCCTCCTTCCGCGGTCACAGACTCTCAGCTGGAAGATCTCATGCTACCCGTAGAGCACGTGGCCATCGATATTGCAGATAGCCCTGACCTTTTTCTCCTTTTTGAAGCACTTGCACGACTTCCGCGTCTACGGACCATCATCATAATTATACCTTCAGATGCTGTTGAAGAGTACCAGGTTACAAATTGGCAGCAAGAGATACGACAGGACTGGACGACGCTGAGCCGCATGAGTGACTTGGTAGACACACCAGCACCAGACGGCGAGTGGCATCAGCGCACTTACATGGGATGGGTCCTATGTAACTACCTGGAAAGTTCTATGGCAAGACAGTACTATGCCGATGATAGCAGACCAAAGATAAAGCTTTTCGTTGATCGGAGGGGGCCACCGTTGACGACAGGAGTAAGCACGGAACAGCCGTGGGCACTCTATTTCTACTGAGTGATCTAACTGTGCAATCAATTAAAACCTTTCTGCATTTCTACTACTGCGTTAGCTTAGCGCAAGTGAAACACGCTATCATTCTCTCTTTATCCCATTACTTTGTTTTGTTCTTTGCCTACATCTCCATTTTCTCCTCGAGAATGAGACGAGATGAGAGGAGGAAGGGAAGCGAGAGAAAGAAAACCGAGGTGCGCTAAAGCACATGCCTAGCAGGCTAGCATCGCGGGCGCACCATATTCGTGGCGAAATTTGATTGTACTACGCCGACCTGACGCAGTAGTTAACGCCGTACCAGCAAGCGCCCGTCCAGAGCGATCTGCGCCTACATCTAGATGGTAGTCATCTGCGAGGGGGACAGGGCGTGTCCTCCTTGCTAGCGAAGGGCGAATTGGACTGTAGAATTTCCACATCGTCAGCATCAACGTTGGTATCTGTCAGCCCATCACCGACCAGATGGGCCTCGGCTTCCACGGATACCTGAGGAACGTTTTCCAGGCCAATGTGAGGAAGACTTATTATGGTGTTCGGCAGGTAAACACTTCCAAATTGATTGATGCTAGTGCCTCTATCCGTCTGATCCAGATCGAAGCCCAGCTTGTCACCAAGCTCGTACGTGCTAGGAAAAACTGTCATTTGGTCAAAGTGGATCATGCCCGGATGAATCCAAGCATCCCGCGCCATCATCTCTGTGCATCTACAGAGCCTGGAGCGTTGTTGGGGTCCAGCAAGAGGTCTATCCCCTTACCCAGGCCAACATTGGAGCAATGGGCACGACTGGTCCGCCGCAGACTTTATCCTCGGCATTCCGATCCATCACAGGCAATCTCATGTGTTGTTGCAAGGGGGACTCGAAGCAGCGTTATTTGAATTCACAAACACACCTCCAGCACGGACGTTGCCAAGACTTACTTGTTGGGCTTTGCTCGGTGCCGCACTACTAGGGACGTCACAGACACTTGCGCCAACGTCCTCAAACTTAGAGACGTCGCCAACGACAGTGGTCTGCGCTTGCGTCTTGAATTTGAATCCTCAGGTCATTTTCTGCTGCGGAAGCTCAGCATGTGGGGCGACGGCTTCACTGCTGATTTAGTAACCCCGCACAACTTCACTTTAGCAGGCTGCCTACATTGCTTCCTCAGCCACAGGTCAAGCTTGCGATCGTACCGCAGTCCTTGCCGAACTGGTAGTTTTTCTTGATCGCCATCATCCCTCTTTCGCGCATTGCCGTGCTCACCTATGCTTGGTCATGAGGGTGGGGGGGACCTGGAACGAGTCTTCTTGGACGCTTATGCTCTCGAGGATTCTTTTGAGCCGTATGTCTGCCTCTTCAGCCGAAATGGAAGCACAGACAAAGCGCCATCATCGATCGATGCATAGCCGTCATCTTTCGGAACTGCATCAGGGCCAAGTAGACCAGCTTTTGAACGAACGGCGGAATCGAATGGGTGAATCGTCGTGTCCCGAACCAGACTCGCAGCGACCTCCTCGCACGAAACGATCCATTACGCAATACTTTCATGCCCGGAAGATTGCCTTAGTTCGAGTCTGTTTTTCACCATCTTTCCTCACGCCGTTACCAGCCTGTCCGGGTTGTTCGACCAATCTTCCTGCACGGGTATGAAGACCTCGATATCCATTCATGATCATGACCAAAGAAAAGCTACCCAATCCAAGGCCAATTTTCAACTTTACGTCGCGAAAGTGTCGGCGCAGAAGAAAGGTCAAGTTAGGTCGAGAATAGGGATGGTAGATGCGGTGAGACTTTCATTTAAAGCAGAGGTCGATTATGCATATGTTGTATGTTGAAGCCAACGGTTCTTCCAAATCCGGGTTGGTGAAAACCCTTTCACGAGGATTGCTGTCACATAATTGTACTTCAACATTCGGCACGTTACTTAGGCGCAACAGCCGAACTGTCACTGCCTCTGTCTTACGTCTCCCGCCTTGGAGGTTTGGGTGGTAGAGGGTAGTGCGTGCTTTGTTGCTGTCGTAGGACAGCGGGATCTCCTTTCCCATAACAAAAGCAGCAGCTAATTAAGCTATTCGGAAAGAGGCGAAGAATTATGTTATGATTGTAAGCTTCTCATAAGTTCCAACGTGAGGTTTTTTGTTCTGCAACCTAATATATTTGATGGAAGCGAAAGCGGGATTCAAAATCGAGCAACGGGGTTTTAAGGCGTGGGGTAAGCTCACGATTAATTAAGGAACACAAAAAGCCATTTGATCACTCGAAACCAATCGTCATACTGTAATCTTCTTCGGACACTGCAATACTAACCTGACGCGTCCAACATAGTCGTCCCATGACGAACAATAGTGGGAACGGAAACAAGAGGTCCTGAGGAGAAAGCCCAATATATGACTTCTGAACATGAGGAAATAAAATTTATTTATTTATTCCTATACGAAGAAAAACTAAAAGATGAATCAACCAGTGGCTTGTTAATGTCTGGGCCAGAACAGAATTTCGACACCACTGATTTAAGCACTACCTTAGCATAATTTGAGTAAAGGACTATCGACAGGCATTCTACTGTTTGGCTAAATAGTACACGTCATTTGTCTCTAGTGGAAACCATCCTCACGAACTGGCATACCAAACAAATCTTCGATTTGATGCCCAGATTACAATCGCATTCCTTTGAGCCAAGCTTCTACTTAGGTCCTTTGTCACTGCATTCGGGTGGTCTTAACAGACTTTGAATTACTCTTATTTGTTAGCCTTTAGATACATCACACTACCTTATGTGGCCTGTGACACCTTCTGAGGAGTTACAGATGACTCTTCGAGTCGTGGAACAGCCCAATACGAGGCTAATGTTTAAAGGGCTGTACAGTTTGCTAACCATTTGTTTCGCTCTAGTGTGATACGCGCCTTAGCATCATCAAAAATCAATTCCATATGGCACGAAAGCGCTGCAGAGAGCTCGAAGACCCTATATATGGGTATCCAATCGGCTTGTAGACTGTCGACTTCGGATTGAAGAAGCTCAATCTTATTGACTAACTCCATATCGGAATGCACGTCGGTCTCTAATAGTATAGGTGGAGGGGGAAAAACGAGGTTTTCTAGAAAGAAGGGTTCGTCTGAATACAGACTTGAGGAAGGACGGTATCCAGGGTCCATACTCGATGAGATGATAAAAGTACTTGCGTAGTTCATAACGTCGATGAGCCGAGGTAGTATATATAGCCCAGGCAGCCTTCGTTTCTCTACGAAACTAATCAAAACAATGAGCACGCTGATCCGACGAAAACAGCCCTTTTGCATGGTAAACGCGAGACGCTCTAAGCATGCAGCTGTTCCATGTTACCTACATAGACATCCTGATTCAGACTATCAACGCCACCGCCAACAAAGTCATGGGAAGATGTGGGTTGGTCAGCATCGCCATTTGATTAATCGTCAATTGGTCAGAATCAAACAGCTTCCACGTGCATCTTTCTCCGATTGCCAGAAACTCGCCTGTATCTCCCATGACAATGTTATACGGCCTGAATCATTCTATTATGAGACTGAGAATGACAAGTTCTTCATCGTTTTCGAGTACCTACACCTTAATGTGTTCGACCTTTTTCCATTATATCCGAAAGAGGTACGTTGTATAACGAAACAGGTAAGTCTTTCCTTATCGGACTGTTGTGATGGGTAGCTGATGTTTCAAGATCGTTTCAGGCCTTCATCATCTTAAGGGTCTTAAAATAGTATTTGGCATCGATATCATTCAAGTCAACGAGTATGGGCTAGTTAAGATAGGTAAAGCTACTTGCAAATAAGAGTGAGAGGTTTTGACTGACAAAAGGGAGTACTCGATTGGAACTGGGAGTTTTGTGCCGATGGCATTCTGTGCGATGCGAACGAGGGCTACCTAGTTGCCTATCTCGAAGGAGTCATGACCATAATGGCCCAAAGCTGTCTAGGTCTACCAGAGGAAGCCTCTGACTTCCTTGCAGACGGGGTGTTGCCCGATATCGATGTGAGTTAACGTTTGAATGGAAGTACGCGGCTAATTCCAAATAGGACCCATACATTCACGGCGCTGCTGGCCCCCACGTTTTGGAGAGGGCAATTCAGTTCGCTATTCGTGAGAAATTGCTTACGAATGACGAGTCTCAACGAACCTAGTGACTCGTATATCTGGAAGGCTTGGTCCCTTGGTAGCGACAAAAAGAGCATTCGAAAATATTGACTCAGTGAATATACTTTAGTTTACAAACTGGTATCGAACATCAGGTTCATAAATATCTTAGTTTTGGGCACATAACTAAGTATGTGATCGCTATACTCGCGTGAAGGCACATGTACTGATTAGAGCAGGTTATGAGCTTTCAGCCTTTATCAAATACACCGCTGATTTCCAAATTAACCTTGCATTTCATGCACGTATTCGCCAGTCTAAGAGTATTATTCGTCATGCGTAGTACCACTTGCTCGGTTTCGTCTTCCCATGTTTATGGTAGAAGAACATTTTACCATGGCTCTAAGGAACGTTTTAAAGCCCACGTAGAAAGTCACGGAGTCTCGTAGGCAAGGGAAATGGAAGTACACATCAGCAAAAAATGCTAGAGCGATCCGTTTAGATGAGTGTTCTGATTTTTCAAAGACACTAAGGCCCCAAGACATTCTCAGGCTTCACTCCAACTACTACGATTCATCAGATTGCAGGCGGCTTTCAAACATGGAAACCGAAATATTGCGGTTCAATCTTCATTGGCTTCGAATAGATGCTTCTGAGTGAAGTGAAGAAAAAAGAACATGTGCTATAGACACAACCAATTAAGAATGAAAGCCGCGAATTCCACGCAGCGAAGATGGCCTCTCTCGCTGTAATTAAGCATTCTCTTGTTATACAAAGCCCAATCTTCGAGTTATAACCCCCCTAAGTTATCTGTTTCAGTTTTGTTAATTATCAGACTGCCTTTATCAGAGTGATGGCATGCAACGTGCATGCACCTCATCTGATCTCTTGCGAAGCGAATTTACTTTCTTATAAATAATGAACACTGCACGTTTGGCTAAGTCTCAACCAACATAGTATCTCAACTAGCTATCAATTTGTTTATCGAAAATTTGAGCGCAGCTTATGAAGTAGTATAAAATACAAAACGACGTGCTTTCACAAGTAATTTCCAATAGTGCCTGTCTTTAGTCAAAGCTTAACATAGGCGAATTCTGAGAAATCTGGTGGTTTGTCATGGCAGACCACACGCCCATAATCATCTAAATAAGCACCATCATTACACATATCGATAGAACCCGAAACTTGTTGGCATTGGTCAATTTTGTCTTTGCTGACATGAAGGTCATTTCGAGGAATCCAGATAATAGGCCGTCTTACGGTGAGAGCGTAATGCTTGAATGCTTCATCCACTAGGATTTTCCTCTTGTTTATAGGTACCTCTTCTAGCTTCGTGGGAAACTCGGTGCTTAACTTATTGATTGTGTTAGTACGGAGGTCCTCAGAGACTTCATTCCTTTCATTAATGTTTGATACATCCTCCAAAAACATTTGTCGCAGCTGGAGATCATCCTTCACTTGTTTCTTCTGGCCGGCCATCGTCACTTCATCATTCCCCAAATCCACCGGTAGAAATCGGAAGAGAGGAGCGAACCTCCAGTTCAGAAACGCCTGGAAGAGAACTGTAGCCACTAACGCTATTGCCATGATTATGGCATGTGCTGAACAGACTGCATTTGCCTTTTCGTCTTTGGCCATGAAGAAAAGACCGGTAAGACATAGTTCCATTACGTACACGCCGGTGAATGTCTGGTTGAGAGCGCGAGGATAAAGAACTCCTCCGGTGTCGTGATCAGAGCGATAAAAATTTAATATTGCGTACCGCTGAGCAAGCCATATGAGACCGAACGTGAGAATAGCAAAGACAGAAATAAGTGGGGATATTATACAATAGATTAGAGCGATGCATGCGAAGTTCGTGTATACAGGAAACACGGAAGCCCACTTAACCGAATGCGGTTTCATCTTTCGGAACCATTTGTCTCGTGCGCTGACGTCAGACATTGGGGCGACAATGTAATGCGAAATCAAGCTACCCACTTGAAGAAGCGTCGCAGCACTGGTAGAGAAGGACTGAAGAACCATGTAAGAGAAGAAGTAATTTGACGCTTTCGGGAGGTTCTGAGCAAGGATGTTGACCACTACACTAGCTTGTTGCACACCCCGGACGTTCGTGGCTAGCTCTTTGATCGACGCTGTAAAAAAAGAAGCAATGGAAACAACTAAAAATACTTGTATGAACAAGAAGGCAAAATAAAAAGTCTGAACAAACTCCTGTCTCAGAGAGTAAGTCTTGACCCCTTTGAAGTCCGCCAAATATTCTAGAAAAAGCGGTAGGAGGATTAAAAGAACTGTTAATGCTGTAGTCGGTAATAAGCCAGCAACTGCTGAAATGACATGTCTGAGCACCTCCGTACGGCCAATGAACGAAAGCAGATCGTTCCCTTGAATTAGTTGATCGACCTGACTAAGGGCGCCCGTCCACGCTACTGGAAGCGACCACAAGGCTATCATTAGGAATAGAATAGCATAAGTTATCACTGCACGAACCCAGCCTGCTTTATAAGACAATGCTATATTCGTCCAAATGATCTCATCTGGAGAGAATCCAATGGACCGGGGTGACATATGTTCTGGTAGATGATGAATTACGCTTTGGCAAGCCATATGTGCCGCGATTTGAGTGCGAAACTGGACAAATGCTGAGTTTGCGGGCGGAAGGTCAGCATAACGCCGCTGCTGCTCTTCAATTCTTGTGTTAAGTTCTTCTAACTCTTTGCGACACCAACTTATGGTGTCGACTTTTTCGAAGAAAGGCGCTGCGTTAAATAACCATCGCAATCCCAAACCTGAGAGTCTATGTGTTGGCCGGTCGCTCTTACTTAAGAACTTTTCTCCTAATTCACTGCTGCTGTCTTTTTCACAATCAGTACTCGAGAATTCACGGGGATCAGAACGCTTTCCGCTGGTGCCTTGGATTCCAGTGCTCTTAGAATTTCCGCGAAAGAGCCGTCGCCAATCTTCTGCTTTACCCCTGTTCCATCGACTTTGTTGAGCATAATGGGCATTTCTAATCAAGGTTGTCTCCGCAACCTCCAGTTGCTGGACAATTGCGTCTCGGCGATCGATCAATTGAAGTAGCAAAGAAAAGTCTCTATTGATCCATATGTTCTTTACGCCACCTGGAAAATGGTTAAAGAGCTTTCTCAATTCACTGTCAGTACACTTTTCTCCAGGGATTGAGTCGACAAGAATAGTTGCCGCTGAAGGTCTTGATCGATGATCAGCACTGGTAAGATGAGTTTGTCGTATTTCGATGTAGGCCCTCATCTCATAGAAAAACAAAGCGCAAACCCATGCGATAGTAAGGATGGATATCACGAGGTGCGCCCAGTATCGGCGAGCATTGCTCGGTCTGATATTACCCCAGGCCAGCGTGTCCAGGCCGGTGATTTGTGTGTTGTCATGATCCTTTGCAGCACGTCCATCGGCATCAAGTTGATGACCGCGCCCATCGACGTAATTCAATGGAATCAGCACAGGTATCGCGAGCACCGCTATTGGAAAAAACGCAAGAAGCAAAGTTCTCAAGTAGCGGAGGAAAAAGTAGGCATCGAGACCGCAGTCGCGGGCAACGTCCGAGTCGCTGCTGTTCCATGACCGTTTGATGGAGGAGATTAAACTCAAGGATCTCACATCTGGCTTACTTAAACGAGTCTGTCGCTTTATTTTCGATTCATTGCTAGACGATTTAGTGTCTGAGCGACCCATATTACATGCAGGTGATCTTACACGATGCGCCCCAGCTTGTTCCTCAGCAGCAAGAAGAGTAAGAGCTGTAACATAAATATCGCAAAACCACTGCTTAATGCTGCGATAAAGCTGGAAACTCCGATTCCTTGGTCGACTTGAGCGCCGCCTGGTTGCCTACTACCTTCACCTCTAATTAGGTGATGATGATTGTCGAGATTACCTGTTTCAGCTAAGGTAGTCCAACTCATTATTTTGACGGTCAACTGCACTTTTCTTTATCTTACACAGTACGGTGAAAGCAGCCTGGACTGAGGCATGAGATTGAAGACGTTCTGTCATATTTAAATCTAATTTTATTTCATATCGGCTGGGTTTGTTGTCAGCATTGTGATCTCTTTTCAACCTCCGAAACACTCTCAGGCAAAACTCGTAGCTTAAATCAGCCACTTCAATGCATCACCAAAAGTAGGATGTTTTAGGTTCATATCGACTCTTTAGAAACGTAGAAATATGTATTGTATGAAACATGTTCTAGAAAGCAAGTAATGACTCTCCACTCATAATTTCGTTCACCAGAAAGACGCAATAGGTATAGTACGATACAATACAATTTATTACACCCAGCGGCTTATTTTTGCTTGGTACAGTATAGTACCTGTAGGTTTAAGAGCGGGGTCTGAATTAGGTCGCTTAGAGCTAGATGCAGTATGTAGTCACGAAGCACTGTACTCATCATGCGTAGTATAGTAGAAGGAGACGAGAACCTCGCACTATATTGCTGTAGATTTCTCAGAGACATTGTATATACAAAGAAGTCAAAGTGTGTACGGTGCTTTTCGAGGACCACGTCGGGATTTTCAGGAGAGTTGATGAGGCGACGCTCGATAAGTCAAATTTTGGGCATCAAACCAAATGTGAGAACGCCAACAGTTCATGATTAACCATGAACTCATAAGCATTTTTTTTATGAGGGGTATACGAACAGTCAGCTAGTGGATGGCTAATCTTGTCAGCAATTACGTTAGAGGTGATGATATCTCATCTGATGTATCGTAATAGACAAGCAGCGGTAGGTGGAAGACTGTCGAAAAGACTTCTTTTCGACGACAAATTCACGACTTCCTTAGTCAATGCCTTTCTGCATAGACAACGCATCACAGTGTATTATTTTGAGAGTGCCTAGCTATATATTTTGTGCTTTGAAGTCTATGTCCAATTTGGACGCGGGAAGCCAGGATCTATCCGTAATTACAAGCGCCTTGATATCGTTTATGTCCTAAAATAAAGCCTCGTTGAATATGGCAATTAGCATTCAAAGGCCTTGATTAGCAAATATCAAAGGCAATGACTACGGCTGATACAGGACTTCTAAGCAAACCATAGCACTAAGTCTGTAAATACTTAAACGTGGCCTAGGCATTTTCACAAAGCACTTGATGAACCACCAAGAATGAGTCGCTGCCGTCATACATGCTGGCTTAAACCCTGGAGCCTGGGCGTAGAAACAGGTTTAGAGGTCACTGACCGACCTCAACGCTTGCTGAAGGAATTCGAAAATCCCGACGCCGAGAGCGCTGGCCTACTGGTGTTAATCGGAAATCAATCGAAACAGGCGGCCTTCAAGAAGTTAAGTTTCCAGACGGGCAGGATCCGGGCGAGAGCAGGAGGGGAAGTTCATTTACTTGTCTCTTCGTTGAAAGAGGATCGTCGTAAACGTATCGTGATCGCTGATACAGATGCGTCCGGACCACAGCCCAAGTTGCCGTTGTTGAGCGCCAGCGCTTGCCACGCTACAAAAGTCTATACTAACACAAAGCAACAAGTTCCTGAAGATTCACTCGACTATGAAAGCCTCTTACATAAAACTCTGCTTCCATCTGCTGACGTTGTATGCATATTCGTCGACGATTTAGGAGGATTTGGTGAGTCGTTGAAACGATTGCGTTTCTGGCTCCAGAGTGGACCACCATCAACTAGCCCAGTGCGGCCACATATCCTGCTTGTAGTGAGGCAAGAATGGAGACAGAGGCACGAAAGTGATCTTCAGAGGTTTGTAGCAGAACACCGGTCTAGAAGTCTTGATCCAAGTTTCCGTAGCATCACTCTCATTGGAGTTCCCAGGATGTCCGGTAAAAATAGACGGCGAAGCGGCGGGCAGACGCGACGATGGCAAGTGCTTAGTTCGGAGTTATTAAAGGCATTAGAGACTAGTAGACAGGCTCGACGACGATCTGACTCGATCTTTTCGGTACATCATCTTGCGCACTTCTTACAGTATGCTGCTAGCGTAGCGTTGAGCGTAACTGCGGAACCTTTCAGCTTCGTGAAAGTTTCTCGGCTCCATCGAGGAATAGCACCAGACTTGAGTGATCATATCAAGAATTTTCTTGGAAAGTTTGAGTCACTCAAGACGTTCCAGCGGGTGGCTGTCCCGTTGATCGCCTCAAGTCTCCTCCTCGACCATTACTCGCCTGGGATGCACCGTAAGCCACCAGAACACTTTACTTACTCATGTTAACCTAATGCAGTCTTCGACTGCCACCAGGTTTTTCGTGAACTTTACGAAAATGCTTGCTTTCGGGCCAGCTCCGAGCTCAAATTAAGCTTTGAGAGACCCATACCACCTTCAGAAACTGTAAGATTGATATCGTGCAGCATGTTCACTCAGTTCGCGCAGTCTCAAGCTTTAGGCTCGATGCGTGACTGGCATCGGCAGCAACTCGCCCGAAATTGTGGTATATTACGAAGCATCATGTCTAACGAGACGTGCCTTAGCTGCATTAGGCGGCGGCCGCAGTATGGTTTCCCATGTGGACATCTTGTTTGTCAAAACTGTATTAGAACGTTCAGTCCTAAAAGCGACTCTGACCCTTGGGAATACGTACCACAATCATGTCATATCTGCGGTCAACCCACCCCAGGAATTTCGATACATCTGTTTCCTGATACCAGCCGACTCCAAGTCTTGAGCATCGATGGTGGAGGCATACGTGGGTCCGCTCCAATTGGCTTCCTCAAGGCGATACAAGACGAGATCGGTATACCATATTATAATGTACAACGCAGTTTCGACGTCAAGGTCGGGACCAGTTCTGGTGATGTTTGCTTACTGGCGATCCGTTTTTGCAATACTAACGGATCTGTAGGTGCATTGAGCGTGATCTGTCTGGACATTCTTGGATGGAACGTAGACGATTGCATGTCCCATCTCAAGCAATTTGCCCAACAATCGTTCATCCAGCGTTCCTCACGTTTTACACGTTTACTAAACCGCCTTCCACTTTTCTCCAATGTGGCATGGCTATTCGAATTGATCTGCACATTGCTAGCTGATAGCAAGTACACTGCCGAGGGGCTGGAGAAGTTATTGATTGAGACTTATGGCCAAAACCGAAGTATAACTGATATATCCCGAGCTACCGCTATGGGGACCCATGTAGGTGTAACATTGACTAGAGCACGTGATGGCAGCGTATTCCTCGCCACGAACTATAACAGCGCTACAGGGCAAGTCCAGGATTCTGGTGCGTGTCGTTGAGAGTGTCACTTACTACTGTCTCTTGCTAACCGCGACTAGATTATCGTCATCTCGAGTTGAATGACGGGCAAACTCAAAGTAAATGGTGGCAGGTGTAAGTGAATCGAGACCGCCTCAGGGCTAAGAAAGCTAAACCTCAGCAGTTTGCGATGTGCAACAGCAGCACCGTAGTAAGTTGATATGGTACCTAATTCACAAGTTATGGCTAAATTATGTACAGTTACTTCAAGCCAGCGCGTATTGGCGATCTCGAAGTTTTTCAAGATGGTGGGCTTGCAGTTAACAACCCAGTGTGCATTGCTATTCGTGAAGCAACATTGTTGACTCCAGATATGGCGGAACCCAGTGTTGTGGTTTCTCTTGGCACCGGTTCTGCTTCAGAAGATGATAACGGGTCATCAGGCATTTTATCTGAAAAGTTCCTTCCTAGACTTTCGAGGGCTCTTTGGAAGCAAACCGGTTCAAAAGTCACGTGGAGCCATCTTCTGAGTCATCAGAAAGCCGATAGTGACACAAAACTTTTTCGGTTTGACGTCGACTTCATGGGAGAAGAACCTTTGCTGGATGAGGTGAGTATGGTAGAGCGCGTACAACAGACGGCCCATGATACCGCAACACGTTCATCAAGCCTTCGTAGACTGTGCCGTCATCTCCGGGCTGAGCTTTTCCTCTTCGAACTAGATGAACTCCATCCACCGTACTTCTTGAGAGGCGCCTATCAATGTTCTGGTCACATTATCTGCCGGTTAAGAGCTCACACGCCAGAATACAAAGGATTCATCAGTCAGCTGTGCGAGAGAGCGGCGGCATTCCGAGTAGGAGCCCAGTTCCTAAAGGTTACGTATGAGAATATCAATACAGATCTCTGTTTTAAGGTAAATTTCGCCGTACCAAACCTCAGTAGTTCGATCTCGATTGCTTTGTTAGAAGGGACGGATGAGGAATCCCACATCAACGGTTCACCTTTCGCGATAGAATGGCTTATCCGAAGGCAAGCACTGAATGCCGGCTTTGGCACATCCGATCATCGTGAACTAACGCTTTCTGATCTCGATTGTGTTCCATGAATTCGACCCGCCACTTCTGAAGTCTACGATGGCTTATATGAGCGGACATCGACAAAGCATGCCATTGCTAGGCGTTATATTTACTGGAGCTAGTATTTGATACTTCAATTATCCGTTGGCTCTAGGCGAAGACACTAAATTGTACGATTAGTTGAGATTGGAGTTCTGTTTTCAGATATCAAGTCACTGTAGAGAGGATATTGTAAAGTCTATTCAATCAAATAATCATCACATCCTTGTCGTCACGAAATAGTAGGCCAAGGCCGCGCGTAGACATATGAAGTGGAAATTGTCAGACATTACGTGTATTCGGTCCATTGATGCAGATTTTTGTATTCATGTTTTCGTCTGTGAACATACTGCCCCTTGAAGGCTTTACTGTTTTCGTGCGCAATCTTAGAAGACCCCTGCTTGCACGGGATACCCCAGCATATGCCTACTGTTTCAACAGAGATAGGCAGCTGGAAAAATGGTTAGACGACTACAACCGCGTAGGATAATCAAATTAAATGAAATCAAAAGCTGGTAAGATGAGACCCGGCAAGGATGTTTTATAAACTAATTCACAAAGGAACACGGATCCTTCCAAGAACATTCAAGAAATCTACTTCTCTTTTATTTATGCTATCTTACAGTAATCTTACAACATGCCATTCTCCACTAAAATTTACAATAAGGTGCGGGTTCAGCGTCAATAACTTGACATAGTAGTTCTGACGAAAAAGGAATAAGCCCAGTACACGCGCATTTGGCCTATCCTGGCCACGAGACCGATTTTACCGGGGAAGTTCAGTGTACAGGCAGTGCAGACAGAGGTCGCTTCGGTAGCCAGTTTTAGTCTAAATTTGAGAAGTTCCAAAACCAACAGACTTAGGCTCAACTCGCACCACACTGTATCGCTAATGAGAATGAGACTTTGTGTATTCCTACCCCATACTGGTCGAAACGATAGGCTTGACTTGTTAGGCCCCTATAAATTTCTCCAGCACTACACAAACAAAGTGAGAAGCAGATGAAACTAGCGCGACGATAGACACCCATAACGCTGGACCCGAATGGAAAGAACCTTTCGTGAGCTCTCCCAACCCACGACCAGATGATCGTATGATGATAACAAATGCCATGAAGCAGGTAAAAATGCCGCAGGCGCATATACTCAGGATGATGCATATGAGGTTCTTCAATGGCAATCCATTACTTGTTATTGGTAAGATCATAAGCAGAGCATTTACGACAGAATAAGCGAATGATGTAGCGAAGCAAACGAGGCCAGCAATGAATAAGCTTTGTAGCGAAGGGAGGCGCTGGAGTTGGTTCACAAGAGAGCCAACTTCGTCTGATAAATCGGAGATGATGTCAAAGGTCTTATCGTCTCCTAATGGGAACTTCACGCAGTCAGAGTGGCCGTCGCCGTATTCCACACATCCGGTCGTGGTCCCAACTGCTAAGGCCTCTGGAACAAGCCCATTCAAGAGCGTCTCTCCAGCTGCAATTGCACTAGTAATCTTACTTTGGATATCTTGAACGACATGTGTGGCTTGGGCGACAGCAACAGTCGCTTGTTTGACAACGCCGCCGGCCCCTTCAACAACTTCTGTGACCTGAGAAGGTATATTATCCGTAGGGATCGATAGACCCCGATGTAAGAGATTTCGTCCTAACTAAACGTGACAAAACATCAGCCAACAGCGGTACTGCAGCGATTGGGTAGTCTAGTACTTCAACTTTGAAGATGCCTTCCTTCTCGTTCTTACTACCATTGAGAAGTGTCGTACCGACTGCAAGTAGAACTATGGCAAGGGCGATGTGAACCACAAATGAGAAACCTGCTTTTAGTTTTTTCAGCATAATGAATTACCAGATAATGGGGCTGAGCCTAGGCATTTGACTCAAGCAGGGCGGTCGATGTAAATAATTAAAGACTAACGAGCGGCCATTCCTCGCCGCTTGGTTACTTCGACCAAACAAGTTCGCTCAACAGTCATAATCAACCAATTCGAGCTTTTCTTAGCCTCTGCACCGGGAAACACCAGCCAAATTATGACCGCATTCGCAAAAGAACAAACTTATAATAATGGAGAAATGTAAGTAACCCTCCGTCGCTCAAGCATTGTGATCATCTCGGTCATCATAACGAACAGCGAATATGCCCTCAGCCGACGTATCTTTGCACCTCCGTAGCATAGATGTAGAGTTTACTATCTCAAACTGTCTTAGGTGAACGCTCATTCAAACTGACACCTGAGAATTAGGTCGCCTCGCCACATTATTGCTATCCTTTACCAGACACGACACCTCAGCCTACGCCCTCACCGCTTGACCAGCCGACAAACATGGTGACACCTGCAGTTGATAGGCCAACAGTGACTGGGACTGATTTAGAGAGCGTTACTACCCTGTGGCAGACAGAAGCCCCATCGCACACTCAAATCAGCACGCCACCTACTTTGCTCAGTAGCAATCTTTCGAGAACTATCTGGACTCCTTCCGGAATTGCTACTGAAACCCCAGTAGGGACTTCTTCGGCAAGCGCGGAAGTCAAAACATCCGGTCTTATGCTGTGGTTGACTTTTTTGGGTGCCATGGCTGTACGATTGCTGTGAGACTCGACGGACTACTTTGAGCTATGGTATATTTTATATCTAGTGAGCACTTTTAGATCCTGAAATAGCCATTCGACATTTACCCAGGCTTTGTTGTTGTAGTTGTGTTAATTAAAGAGAAACTGTATGTATTATGGGCTAGTCTTGACCTTCGTACGATTATGTGAGCCGTTCATCCAATCTCTTGACCTTCTTGGTGGCAGGACCGACTGGGATATGTGTGGCATACAATCTTACCATTCGACCTTCCCCCTCGTCCTGCTAAAAGGAAAACGAAGTGCCAAATTCGAGACTTTACAGAAAGATGCTATATAACGTCTTTCCCGAGAGTCTCACTGTCTATACTGCCTTATACTAGTTCCTACTTTGAGGTATGAGACACTGTGAGCTAAACGCTCTGGTTTTGAAATTCCTCATTGCTGTATCCTTCCATACACCCTCCTAAAGCTTTGAACCAGCCCTCTCGTAGGCTTTCGATCATTCTCTCCATGTCATCCATCCTCAAGAAAGCGTTCACAATGAAAGATTCGTACCGTTCTTTCTGCTCAATCGCCGCCTGCAACTGTGTCCTGCAATCCTGTAGCTGCTGAATGGCGCATTCGTGTTGGGTATTTAGATTTTGGAGCTCGATCCTCATATTATTGGCTTCCTCGCCGTTTACCGGCGAGTTGTTAAATGCTCCAGTTGCGTGATTGCTTCCTTCTAGTTGCGTATGCGTCGTATCACAGTCAAGGTATGGCGCGATAGGGGCCATGGCGGTCGATTGAAAGCTTTCGTAGTTGCAGCTTGGATCTTGGACAGCCCTTGACGTTGGTATGGCTTTGAAAGTATGGCCAACCTCTTGGCTCAGCTGCCTACAAGCGGCCATACTGAGACTGCTAAGCCTTTTTGAGAAAAATCTTGCAATGAACTTGTTTTCGAAGACCCAAAGGTAACCATATCGCTGAGTATTGTGAAGACTGACTTGGTTCAGTTCGATCGATAGGCCTGGCTGATTGTCTGCAGGATCGATGAGCTTTTTCTAGTGGCATACTTAGTTTGAAACTCACTGATATGCGCTGCAAGTGTTTTTCTACATTCTTCTCGGACGTCGAGGTTATTCTTACGACTTCTGCGAGACTTCCTTCCCGTATCTGAACTAGTTGTCATCTCAGACATAGCAAGGTATGTAACCAAGCCTTATGATTCGACACTTTGAAAGAGAAAAAGGATAGAGAAGAAAGAAAAAGGCGTACTTTCAAATGACTCGGCCATGAGAGCACCTGATTATCGAGGCCATCTCTTTAATGTTGCCCGTAAGATCCTAATAAAATCCATTAATGAGTTGGCCGGTCAAAAACTGACTTTGAGTGAGCCAAGGTAGTTGCGATATGGGCGGCCTTATTTGATTCTGGGGCATATTGAAGGTAGTAGGAACCAGACTTCTCGTATTACGTCGGTAGGGTTTATTCATAATGAATTCATTCAAGGCCCAGAGACCGCGAGGCCTAAGGTCTGTTCCGGATATTTCTAATAATACGATTCGACATTTTAAGAACCTCATTTGCTACGAAGCCGAAGAGCTCTCAGAACAAGTAGTAAAAATTGAAAACTAGTTATGTAAGCACACCGCAACGCGTTCACGAATCTTCCCAGATGGCCAACTCTTGGACTATCTGCCGAACGGATTCAACATTCTGGAGCACAACGGTCCAACACGCAATCTCTCAATTCTATTTGCTGGTTTTTTGTGATAAGGGGTAAAGCACAAAAATACATTGAACAACATAAACAGAACCTGACCACGTATTCACTAATGACAAAATGGATAATTCCCTGGATTAGCTCCATACTTGAAGCATACTATGTAATGCCTTAAGTTTCGGTCTCAGCATACCTGACAAG